>VUQH01003837.1:12173-45348 GCA_015106775.1 Etroplus canarensis | reverse complement strand
AGATGTGCAGTAGGAGTGACAGATGGGTTCAAGGTTGAGGTAGGATTACATCAGGGATCAGCTCTGAGTCCCTTCTTGTTTGCAGTGGTGATGGACAGATTGACAGATGAGGTCAGGCAGGAGTCTCCATGGACTATGATGTTCGCAGACAATGTTGGGATCTGATCTGCATGGCAGGGTGGAGTGAGTGGCAAGGGTGCTGGAGGTGGCAGAATGGAAGATTTCCACTGGGAGTGACCGGGATGGACAGGAAAATAAATAGAAATGAGTACATCAGTGGGACAGTGCAAGTTGAGAAGTTTGAAGATAAAGTCAGAGCGGTGAGGCTGAGATGGTTTGAACATGTGCAGAGGATTGATAGTTGATATATCGGACAAAGGATGTTATATATGGAGCTGCCAGGCAGGTGAAAAAGGAAAAGACCACAGAGAAGGTTCATGAATGTAGTAAAGGAGGACATGCAGAGGGTTGGGGTGAGGGAAGAGGATGCAAGGGACAGGGTAAGATGGAGGCAGATGATCTGCTGTGGTGACCCCTAATGGGTGCAGCAGAAAAAAGAAGATCGTTTACCTCTTCTCTCTCTCTATAAGAAAGTAAACAAGATGATGAACTTTTACTTTATACCCTCTTGCTCTGGTTTTAAACCTGAAATTTCATCACATTTTAAGTTTCCAAACTTCATAAAAAAGGCTTAACTCACACTCAAGATATCTTTGGCTTTGAAACTATCTTGTCAGAAGAGAAGTGCCTTCATGCGAGAATTCGACTCAGTTCATTTTCAATAAAGTTTTTTATGTGAGCCCTTAAACTTCAAGAATCAGTCAAGTGGCTTTCATATTGATTGCATCACATAAATTAATGTGCATTACTATCGTGCATGTGTATGAAAATATATGATGGAGACCAGGTTTGTGTGAATTAAAGACTCTCAATTTTGTCCTATTAAAGTTATTGTACACTTAGCAAAATTAAGGACATTAAAACACATTTGAGTGATGGAGATATCCTAAAGTTTTGACATACTTAAAGTCTGAGTTTAAGCAGATTTATCTTTACAAACTGAGACCCATTACCAATCTTTAACTTTTTGATGATATTTAGAGAAACACTTACCCCTCTCACAAGGAACACTAGCTCTGCAAAGCAGAGTACTTCCCTTTCTGCAGACAATAAAACCTAAAGTTGGCCTATAAAACCAAACAAACTTATACAAACAAACAGCCATGTATTATCCATGTGCATTTAAATTATGAAAAACTAATAATCTATTGAGCTTGTGCTGTCATTTAAAACATCAGTTGCTAATTCCATATTAAATATATAGCTACCAAATTACTTTAGATAATGGCGACAGGACAAGAGTTACAACGGATGTGTTCAACATGATGAGACACGATGCGATATTCCCTGAAGAAAACAAAAATCCAGCTCCACTTATCTCACCCTAACACCTTTAAGCGCCTTGAGTGAGGAGGCAAACAAAATTTCTTTTGCTCAAGTGACAGTATTGATAAGCATGCCAAAGCTCACCTACTCTTATGAAAATCAGGACTAACTATAAATATTGAGCATGGTGATACAGCCCCAACTTTAAAGAGTTTTGTAAGCGGCAATGTTTGCAGGAGTTCTGGCATATCATCTGTCTTCATTTGATTATCCAGACAGCCAGAAAGAGACTTGTATTGTTGGGACATGAAGGACTGAGCCTTGCAGACATTCAGGCGCTGTAGCACAAGGATGTGTTGTTTGCTGAAGTAATGCCATGCCATATCAAAGCTGAAACATCAGGAAGCTAATGCAATCCTGGTAACAAGCAGCCTTTGATGCCACATTTGATGGCAAGCAGATGTTCTGCAGATGATAGTGCACTGCTCTGTGTGTACACCACTTGTATTTGTGCTTCTGTGTGCATATGTCTACAATTTTTTACTAAAAGCCAAACACTTTCCATCTTCTCTCTTTTGTCTGCAGGTGTAAGTGCTGCAGCAGAACAGGATCGAAAAGTTAGAAATGTAAGATCAAAGGTAAAAGAGGATGGAAGATTAAAGAGAGCAATAAGGGTGGCTACAGTTGAAATGAGTGGCTTTTAGCATTGCTTTATGCCACTGCAAGAAAACATTATCAACTTTTGGCTTCGGTGTCCATCATCCAGCAGCAAAGGTGTGAAGGAAACTATCATTTTTGCAAAACACCATTAAGAGTTGTGCTTTGTGCATCAATTTGAAAAGCCAAAGTGGGAGCAAAGTGTGTTCATCCCCCTGGCAAATGCAATTATGTCTGAGTATGATTACATATCTGATTAAACTGCAATTCTTTGTGGATAAATGTGCAGTGCTGATTACGATCAACCTTTTATCTCTTTAAAATAGGTTGCCCTCAAGGTCCAAGTCGAAATATTTTCAACTGTACAATTTGCTTGAATGAAGGAAATGTACTTGAGAGGTGTTCCCTGTCAATGTCTGAAAGCTGGGCAGAGTAACCACACAAGGGATACAAAATGGTTTTGTAAGAATTTCATTAGGCTAGCATTATTCATCACTTTCTCAAATGTATCCTTGCTCAAAGTCATTTTTCCTTATTCCCTCACCAAAACTGAGAGTGCTTTATTTTATTACAATCAGTACCATCAGAGGGTTCACTGAGTGAAGTGGATTGAGAAGGAAAAGTGCCTTTTTAAAGGTTGATTAAATCATTAAATGAAGGACTGATTAAACCGTCAGTAGTGTGGTGAAATAGAGAGCAAGAAACAGAGAAGTGAATGCCAAAGTTCATTAATTTACCTCTAGGCTCATTAATTCTATTTTCTCCTTCTGTATGCACTACTGATCCAACTAAACAGTGGCTAAAATAAGTGGCAAAACAAAACAAGGCAATGGATTTTAACTAGAAGCTATGGTGATATGTGCATCCTACATCTATCATATGGTCTCTCATTGTTATTAAACCATGTAATACAAAATATTTTTTAAGATTTAATAGGTTAAAATTGATTACTCAGCTCAGTAGTTAATACCCCACATTAGCTCAATGGATGCAGTCAGAGGTGACTGAGTTCTGCCCTACCCTTAATGACTAAGAGGTTATAAACTGAATAATGTTCTGCCTACATTGTTTCAATTGAGACCTAACAGAATGCCCAGCTGATTTCTTTAGTGCATCCTTTGTGCATCTACCTATTTTGTTCTTTGTTAGAATGAATCAATGAGAATAAAGTTTTGATTTGCCATGGCCTATGGCACACACTTATCAGAAAAATAGATGCTGCCACAGCAGAAAAGCTAGGACCAATCTTCATTTTACTCATTTGCCAATACTTATGCAATACGTTCTCAGTTTTCTTTTCTGTGAGGTGATTATAGAGAATGGTAGCAATATCTAACAGACTTCGAACAACACATTATAGAGATGACAGAAGCATTGTTATTTCTGTAGATAGCATTCCCAAAGGTGTACCGAGAATTAATGGTGGACTTTTTGCGAATGAGCACCGGATAGCATGTGTTTGTTTCTCACCATTCCTGGTCCTCAACACAACAGTAAACTTTGCAGCTATTGCAGATAATTGCAACTACTGGACCCCATTACTAATCAGCTATGGGGTACAATGAGCAACTCTGAAATGTTCTATGTATAGCATAACAGTAGTAAATCACATCTAATCTGATATGGTGCCAGTTCCTGTGCCTAATCTAGAACTATTTCCACAAAAATAAACACTGCAGCAGCATAGTTCCCCAAATAAAACTGAAACCACTGATGTCATGTTCATGCCATAACGTTGCCTCTGTCATGTTTGACAGCTGATGTGGCAGATTAAGAGCTGTTGCTTTCCTTCTCCATACTTTTCTCTTCCATCTTCCTCCATCATTCTGGTACAAGTTAATCTTACTTTTATCTGTCCAAAGATTTTGGTTATTCCAGAACTGGACGGGCTCTTTAAAATGCTTTCTGACGAAGTCTAACCTACCCCTCCTTAACCATGCAAGCATCTCCTTTGTCTTTTGTGGTCTACGAGAACTTTTGGTGTTTCTGAGCTGGCCAGTGCATTACCATTTTTTTTTTTTAACATACCAGATTATTGTTTTGGTCTCTCCTAAAGTTTTTGTTATCTCTCATAGGTTTATTTTGGTTTGCCAGCCTGATTATGGTGTCTTTCACTTGCATTGACATCTCTTTGGACCTCATAGTGAGAGTTTCAGTGAACAGCCATTTAATCAACTCCAGACCTTTTATCTACTTAGATTACTGAGGGGGCAGACCTCACCTGGCCATAAAACTGCTTGTTAGTCAATAGTCAAAGTACTTTTGAGCCTTTGAAAATGGGTTCTATGAATAAAAATGGCTGTAATTTCTACTTTCTCAAAAAGCTGAAAGTTTTTTATTAGTATATTAGTTTTATATCAACAATTATATCTTTATTGTTTTACTTAAAAGTCACTGTGGTGCTGTACAAAGGCAAAATTACAAAGGAATGTGTGATTGTCCAAAACTGATGGACTTAACTTATGATGCACTATTCTTTTGGGTTAATTCAGTGGGTTTGAAAGTTTCAACTCAAAAACAGACAAATTCTCCTCAGTTTACTTAGAAACTTTCCTTTAATTCTTCAGGGGAAGTTGACATATTAAAAATCATCATGCTACAAAGTTTAGAGCTGCAGTGATATATAGCCCAGAGTTTTCATATGGAATATGTTTTGAGAATGACATCATGATTAATAAATACCTTAACCACAAGAATCCTGTGCGCCCTTTAAAAGCTGAGAAAAGTTATTGACAGGAATTTTTTCTCCTATGTCTTCTTCCCTCTTCCACAGTAAAAATAGAAAGGAAGCAGACTTCCTAAAGTAGTAATAATCATAACACAATACTTTATTGATTGATGCTGGGAATTTCTCCTTTTGCTAAACTGTCGCCACAGGCCATCCCATAGCCTCAAGTAAAAGAAGAAGGAAACTAGAACAATCCTTCTCTTTTTGGGCTATAGATGATGCTTAGATTTTCAGTGTTCATTCAAAGAGATTTGACAGTTCTGAGTGCTGAACAGAATGAGAAATTTAGCTCTTTGGATGAAGCAAAGCATAAATGACGATTATTTTCTGGGGAAAACGAAGCACAATTAGGGATCTCTGTGAAGTGCCATTATGAGAAATGCTGTATAGAAATGCTGTTTGTTCTCACTGTAATTGCTGGGTTATTTAATATGATAGCAGCCATGTACTCTCAAGGTGCATACCAACAAGATGACTCTAAGCATGTGTGTGTACATCAATCTGTATCAGTGTTTCAGCCTCGTTTTAGAACACAATTAAGATGCACTTTAGATTCATTTTAGACACACAAATTGCTGCAAGGTGAGACTTGTGGGTCACATCAGCAAGTTAGACATGTAAACCCATCCCATCTCTCAATTCATTTCACTTTCAGGGGAGAATGGTGCAGAACTCAATAATAACAATATGCAAAAAGCCCCAGAATCTAATTTCTTCACTATCCATCTGAATTACAATGCCATCATTATTATTCCAATGTTGGAATTATACACTCCATCAGCTAGAATAAGCAGTTTCCACCGACAAGCTGACTTTGTGTATTATCCTTTTTGAAACTCTGTGTGTGTGTGTGTGTGTGTGTGTCTGCCAAATACAAAAGTGCACGCTTTCACACTTGCATATGCACTTTGCCACATTATAAGGCTAATTTTTCAAGGCCGGCAGTTATTATACCAAGGTTACTGTCTGTGTCAAAATGTGACTTTGTCAAAAAAATGTGTTATGTGATACAAAATAAAAATCAAATATATTAAATGTGATGGATTCTCCACTAGGAGTGTCAGTGTGTCTAGAGCCTACCACATTAATTTCAATTAAACTATAGTTGGATGACGCACTGTCTTTAGCCAGCTGCGCATACATAAGAACAGTACCTGCTGTTGTCAGGCTGTCCTCAGATTAGACCTGCATGTATAGTGACAAAAAAAAGAGTTTGTCATAATTCTATTGACTGTTGAATTATTGTAATGGAGGTAACATATTCTCACTGTGAAGTAACACAGTATTGTCAGATACCAAGGGAGCAAGTGTGTCCCATTTGGACATTTTCGCTTTACCTTTTTTCTTTTCCACTGGCTGATTTGCCTTATTTTCACATTTTTTACTTTTTGGGGACTAAATCTACTTGATTAGTGTTAGGAAAAGATTGTTGTTGAAATACACCTTCAAAACTCTGCAAGTTCAAAAATTAAAAGTTGGGATTTACAAACCTGTCTCAGTGATGCCAAAAAATGTGTGTTACGATTAGCCATGAAATCACACTTTGTACAAAACTGTTTGGCTTTTGCAAAACGGCGTATTTGACACCTCAGGATGACTTAGACAGAAAGCAGCTCAGCATTATATGAATGAAACTCAGTCATCATGTCATTTCATGTTACTATGGCCTTTTATGAAGTCACCTCAAAACCCTGTGTCCTTCATTGGCTCTTGTGTCTTTAACAGATAATTCATGGTTATCTGTTCTCTTTCTACTGCAATGTTAAAAATGCACTATGTAATGTTTTTTCTAGAAGATGATTGTTAGAGCAAAATAAAGCCTTGATCCAAGCCATTTGACAGAAAAAACTAACTTGGCTAATATTTAAATTTAAAGCCCTGAGGTTTTCATGTTTATGCTACAACAGTTTGGGCCATTAAATGTATAGATCATACATCATACACTGCTTTTTCATCTAAAACAACAGTTGACATTTTTGAATTTGTATGGTTCGGAAAAAAATCTGGGTTTTTGGAGTGTTTGTAGCATGTGTGTAATGCTACTCTGGAATAAATGTAAAATACTTTTTCAGATAGGTGATGATCCGCTGTGGTGACCCCTAATGGGAGCAGCTGAAACAAGAAGAAGACTTTTTGGATAGGTTGTGGTTCATGTTTTTAAGTTTTCAAAGTACAGGTAAAGCATTTTTTAGGTCTCAAAACTGAAAAAGCATGAACAACAAACACTCGGTTGAATGTCTGTTGAATGCAGAATGTTCAAGTGTACTAGTCTGAACTAAAGCAGAAAGATGAGACAGGATGGACAATTTGAACCAATGCTAATACAATATCCATCATTCATTTAATGCTTTTACCAGAGCATCTTGAGTGCATCCATTTAATATGTGCACTTCTAGTGGGAAATGAAGTTCTAGCCATGCAGTGGCACCACTATTTCACTCTTTCCAATACAGCAGCCCTTTTTACTGCCAACAGTTGGTTGACAGAAAAGCAAAACTCAAGATTTATTTCAATTGGTCAGTATAATAATCAACAAGTCCTAACAATAATATCTCTTATCTGTTCTTACCATCTAAAACTAGTTTTACCTATGTGTCCAGGTAGAGGCACTAGGCCCAACCACAACAGGAAGGTTGTATTAGGAAGGGCATCTGGCATAAAATCTCTGCAAATTACCTCTGTGAATTCATCTGCTGTGGTGAGCCCTTGGGGAAACCACACAAGGTACTTTCTTTACTGTTTATGTTCATTTTCACTTGCTGTTCTGTTTGAATAAGTTTAGGAAAGGAAAGTAGCAGGATTAAAATAGAACCTTTTACAAGATTACATGTTGTGAAGACACGTTTTTTAGGCGATGAGTTCTGCTCCAGTAAAAGTGATGGTGCAAACACTTTACGTGTGTTTATTCACTCTCAAGCTAGAGGTCGCTCAATTTATTATTACTAGGACAAATTATAAGATATAAACTGTGTGACTAGCAGTAACAAAAACTTCAGTTTGTTCCACTTTTACTGCTCCAGTAAACTATTTTTCCAGCTGTATCAGATAGATAGTTTTATATCTATTTTTCTTAAACACATGACATGCACTTATATATATGTGATATGTACCTTTCGGCTGACCCTTGTATTCTCCACCAAGGGGTCCCCACAGCAGATTAATCTGCATCAATAATTTGGCAGAGGTTTTACATCAGATGCCCTTCCTGACGCAACCCTCCATGGTGAGAGGGGCTTGTGTCCCCACCTGGAATCAAACCAGGGACCTTTCACTTCAAAGGCAAATGCGCAAACCACTACGCTATTTTTCATAACTCTCTGGGTAAGTAAATACAAGAAGGATAAAAAATATGCTTATGTTTGTTCTCATGGTCTCGTATGATAGACTTTACATACTCCTTTATTTTCTTGTATTTCAGTTATTTCAGCCAGTGTTCTGTCTGGTAAGCATTTCTGGGGTTCAGTGAGGATCTATCCATAGAGCCCTATCTGATAATTATAGCAATTTTTGGCCAATTATGACCCACATATACTGCCATTTCACGCCACATTTTCCCTTGTGCAAAATTTTTAAAAACAGCTCTAGCAAAAAATTTCCACTTCATTTTCTTTATAGTAGTTTCCACCATAGTCACCTGTGGCTGCTCCCTTTTATTCTCCCCAAGAGGTCACAAGGCAGAGTTATCCACATCGGTTATTTGGCAGGGTTTTTACACTGGATGCCCTTTCTGACTCAACCCTCCATGGTGAAAGGGGCTTGTGTTCCCACCTGGAATTGAACCAGGGATCTTTCACTTGTGAGGTAAATGTGTAGAGCCAGTCCCACATTTTGACTGGCTCTGCAAGACATCCACTTTTCTGAAGTCTGGATGTCTTGCAGAGCCAGTCAAAATGTGGGATGTTGTTTCAATATGTGGGACAGGGTAACAAGGGATAAATATGCTGTGTAGTCCCACATAAAACAGGGCATCTGGTCACCCTATCAACAGGTGACATTAAAATGGATAAAATCATCTTTTATATACAACCTATGGTTGTGACCAAAAGAAGAGCTTACAGAAAAGTGAATATTGGGCTTTTATCAGGTTTACAGCTAATTCTTCTTTGATGCAGTATTTAAACCAAATCTTTATTAACTTCATGGTGTGAAACAAGAGCAGTCTGAAACTGCTTACGTTTGCCAAGACTGAACAATACTCAAATTTCTGTTTTCCTAAGGATAAATAGTTCAGTGTCTTTATTTATGGAAAATGAAACAAAGCCAGCTTTCAATAAGTTAATCTTTATGGTGTGTATTTGTTGAGATATGATACATATTGTCAAATTTTGCCCTATCTCACAAACTTAAGGAATCCTTAAAAAATAAAATACTACCTCTGGACAGATTCCAAAAGTTAATCACTTGTATTTTAGTCCAAGATCCACCACTTTGAAAATTTTCTTGCTAATCTGTTTGTAAATTTTTGCATAATCCTGCAAACAAACAAACAAACAAACCAAAATATAACCTCCTTGTCAGAGTTATATATTTCAATGCTTTGTTTTGCAGCTTGTTATGCTGCCCCCAGTGGCCAATAGAGTTAGTACAGAAAACATAAGGGTTTTTTTTTTTCTTTTTTATGGTTTTAGGCAATGACTTCAGATACAACACAATATCAATTCATAGGCAGCATGATTGTATATATATCAGGGGACAGACAGGAACTGATGTGAAGTTTACTCACAATGCTGACACCTTGCACAAATAGACACGACAGGAGAAAGAACTCCTTGATGTCAGATGTCAGATGCTGAGCTGCCAGACAATGACAAAGACACGTGGTCAAATAAGATCACTGTTAATTTTACAGGTAATGTCTGCACAGTTGGAGCCTTACAGTGGCAAATGAATAGCTAGTTCATCCAGAAAGCATTCTTTCAAACGGTGACATATTTTCTTAATCTAAATAAACCTAACACCTTTATTAAAGCAAAATTAAGAACAAGTGTTGTGCTAGAGGAGGAGACATACACGTTTAATTTATCGTAAGCCCAAATGTTGTTTTTAATTATAAAACATTGCATTGCTGTGCCCTAAAGCATGGAGGAAGCTGAGTCCTGGTAATAATGCCTCCATGCCATTCATTTAACAAGACCTTAAGTTATCAAACTGCAACAAATGTTGTATGAAAAAATGTAAGCATATTTGGACACCAAATGAATGTAGTGCAATACTCAGTATTATTTATAAATGTATTCATGTGTGGATAAAGGCATTTCTTACAGTTAATAAAGCCTGTATAAAGAAACTAAAGCTAAGAATGTGAAAACAAACCACAACAACAATATTTTACTTGAGATCTATGATAGATAAATATATGATTTGTATTTATGGCTAAAACATTTGTATAAAGAAGTGTTTTATCCATAAATTGGCATTTGGAAGATATGATGTATGAAATCTCCCTGCATACAGTAATTTCTCTTCTGTCAAACAGGATGGAGATGCTGCAGCTATCTCCTTTTACATAAACACCTTCTGGAAAGGATGTTACAAAATAAGCCTTGATCAAATAAAGTGAGACATAATCACATCACAATTTGAATGGAAATCTTTGCGGCTTCCAATGCACAGACTCAGTATTTATCTGAGACATGGCCCTAGTCATCCATAAACATGCAAACACTCACTGCTGTATGAGGTGTATTGGATTAAAGCTTGCAAAAGCCTGGAAGCTCAGGTGTTTGTTCATGCTTGTATGTGCATTTATACTTGTATGAGATTAAAAAAGCATTCCGCTCATTTACATATAAATCCACACTCAGCTCTTTTGTTCAAACAGAAAGAAAGGAAGGAATATGGCTTTTGAGCCAGGGTGGTGATCTTAAGCTGAATGTTTCAGATACTTTTAGACATGTGACAGTTCTAAGGTAAGAATTGGATATTAATAAATGAATAAGTCTTGTAGTATCTGTCAACTTAAAGGGTGGATAAAATGTTTTTAAAATTTGTATTATAATTATTTTCCACTTAACCATTTAACCTCGCAGTGTTTAACACTTATTAGCAAATGCAAGCAGCCTAAATTTGTCAATTAACTTGGTAAACAATAATGGTGCTAAATGTCAGCACTGCTGACACAACAAACAGTGAACTTAAAGAATACGTTTAACTTTTATATTTACTGATAACAGGGTTCTTGTTTGTAACATATTCCAACATTTCCAGCTTGGAACTAAACACTGTGGATGCCTTACATTATTTGTTAAATGTAATTAATTGCTGACATCTAAATTCATACCCTAGATTAAATAATCGCATTTTAAAAGCTTATTACACTTTGTTCATTTTGCGACCTCTACATTGCCATTTGAACAAATGTGTCTTTTCGTCTTGTTTATTCAGAGTTTATTGAATAAGACAGCTTGAAATCTCCAGTGATGGGTGAGAAGCAGCAGCACAAGAAGACTGGCAGGTGCCATCACGTTAAAGCCCACAAGCTGTAAACAAGTCCTTCTCCTCATTACCCTTCTGCCCACATGACACAAGTGTGACATTTGTACAGCTGCTCTAGTGTGGCTGTAGCCTTTTTTTTTTTTTTTTTTCAAAATACACCACAAAATACATCGCAAAAGAGGCCTTTTATTATTTCTTTCACCCATAAACATCTTTTGAGCCTTATGAACTTGGTAATCTCCTCTCCTCTCCTCTCCTCTCCCTGTTCTGCAGTCTTCCAATGGCCAGAGGGCACAATCACACAACCAGAAAGCCAATCAGGAAACTTATTAAACATGACACTCACTGAGCGTACTCTATATAGGCGAAGGACATAGGGTGTAAGGTCTACCTGCCAATTAGGAAAATAAGATCAATCATAGCAGTCAATGTGAACTCTTCCCCACTCTTTTCCATCACTTCTCACTGCTTCATCTCCTCTACTCACTAAACCCTCTGGTCTTCTTTGAAAATATTTCTCTACTACATACATCAGCACTGCTGTTGAAAACAATCATGCACATCGCTCCACAAAATAAACAAGGAATAAACAGTCTCCATATACACAGCCACACACACACAATACCCACAAACCTATTCATCACAATTTAGCCACACCATGAGACAAAAAGAGCCAATAACACCCTCTGTAGAATACCATCCAAAAAGAAACACAAAACCACATACTTCTCATCCCATGAAACTCATTTTCCTCTCCATTTTTTGTCAAACTCCCTCACACTCTTTAATTCCTGCTAAGATGTAATTTGCCTTTCCATTTTAAAGTCAAGTCTATACCATTCAGTAAATATAGATCAAAAGGTCAATGAAACTAAAAAATGCCCAACTCTTTTTATTTGTAATGGCAATCGTTATATTATCAAACTAGATTACAATATGTATCTATAATCAAGTTTGTATTGCATGTGCTAACATGTATTGTGCTATTTGATGTTTAACACATTTCTACTCATGACTCTCTTAAAATGTCCAAATTTATGCTGAGAACTAACAGATTCAAAAAGGATTTTGATATTTTGCACTTTTTTCTGAACACTGTATAATATATACAGTAAATAAACTGAGACATCCAAACTCTACATTGAGGAGCTGAAGCTCAGAGAAGACTTTAAAAAAAACATTTATCTGTCAGCTTAACCTCTCCTGATCCCCCCTCAGTACCTTCTCCACCTTATTTCTCATCAAGCTACTGATGAAGTACTTCAGGAAAAAAGGACTTTTTAAAGTCTTGCCAAAAGCTTGTTGAGACATAGTAATAGGCCCGCTAGACTGGTGATGATGAAAAAGAGAGATCTGCTCCCAAGATCTAATTTCAGAGCCAGTGACTGGAATGCTGTAGGCAAAACCTTGATTTGTAAGGATGAACTATTAAAGAGCACTAGCACCACCTATAGATAAGGTGTGAGGGTACATAATTTTAGGCCAGTGAAAGCAATGTCAAATAAACATGCATCCAGCCATCCATTTTCTAAAAGTTTAGTTCAGGGTGGAATAGGCTTCTGTGTAAATTCCACACAGAAGATCCCCATCCAGCTGGCAGATTTGGACCTGGATCTTCTTAGTGTCCAGTGACGGTGCTAACCACTGCACCACTGTGCTGCCCATTAAATAAACAACAGTGATGCAAATGTGTGTTTGGAAATACAATGCAGGTACGTGTATAAGATATGAATAACATTTTGCTTCATGTGGCATTTTAGGTGACTTTTATGTTCACCAGACTGGTGCTGGGTTTGCTGATTCATATTTGCTTCAGGTTTTATCTTCCCAAGGAATGGAATGAGACACTTGGGAACAATAAATTATCGTTACAATGATAATGAAAGGCCAAGAAGTCAGTCAGTATACCTCAGCCTTAAATCTGACCCTGACCTTTGACCCCACAATCTCTAGATGTTATCACATTCTACCCATCATAGGTAAATTGACTGGTACTTATATAGTGCTTTTCTACTTGTCTCGTTCACCTAGTGCTTAATTCTATGCCTTAAGACCATTTTAACTATCACACATTCCCACTTTGAGGGATATATCAGGAGCAACTTGGGATTGTGTTTTGGCCAAGAACACTTGGGTACTTAGGCTGGAGGTGCTGGGAATGGAACTAGCAACCTTCCATTTGGTAGACACCTACTCTATCTTCTGAGCCATGGCCACCCTTGGGTTGGCATTTAAGGAAAGGTATTACTACACAAATCTGGAAAAGATCCAGCTCCTGTAGTGGTAAATTTGGCCCCAGGAGCCCAATCAGCTCCTACGGTGGTAATGAGATTATCACTGACCACTTGCTGTGACCATGAACTTTGACCTCATGACTTGAAAAATATTATCAGTTCTTCTATCCATCTTCATAATTAAGTATACAAAAAACTCAAAATCTGGCTAATAACCAGTTGCTCAGTAAGCTCCTATTATGATAACAAGAATTTCATGAATGGCTCTGTATGACCTTGACCCTTAACCCTACAATCTCATAAAAGTTATCAGCTCTTCTACTATCATAGGTATTAATTACATAAAGTTTGATAAAGATTCAACAAACAAGTCATCTCCTGTAGTGGTAAAGAGATTTGAAACAGACGGATGGACACATGGTCGGCGAGTCAGCCCAAAAACAAAATGCCTCTGCAACAGACGCTTAAAAATGACAAACTGTGCAATGAGTCTGTTATCTTGGTTATCTCAGCCAATTTAGGATTGCCAATTAGCCTAACATGCAAGCTTTCAGACTGTTCGAGGAAGCCGGGGTACCCAGAGAGAATCCACGCAAGCACAGGGAGAACATGCCATCTCCACACAGAAAGGCCCTAGCCAGCCAGTGGATTCAAATCCAGGATCTTCTTGCTGTGAGACGGCTGTGAGAAACTGTGAATAGTCAAGGTTTAAAAATATAAGCAGCTATTACTATAGTTTCCTTTGGCTCTGACTTTGCCCCCAATATTCCTCAAAGTAGGAAAAACCATGGACTCCTGCATCTTTTCTGTGAGGGATACATGACTGGTATTCTTGAACAGTCAGGCCACATCCTATCTTAAGGACCTCATTGTATCATATTTTCCCTATAGAGCACTTCGCTCTTAGAGTGCAGGCTCACTTGTGGTTCCTAAAATTTTTAGAAGTAGAATGGAAGGAGCTCTCAGGCCCCTCTCCTGTGGAACCAGTTCCCAGTTTGTATTCAGGAGACAGACACCCTCTCTACATTTAAGATTAGTCCTAAAACTTTCCTTTTTGATAAAGTTTATAGTTAGGGCTTAGTTATGCTGCAACAAACTTAGGCTGCTTCTTATGATGTGCTGGACATTTCTTCTCTACCCACTTCTTTTCACTCCCCATGCATTAGCTATTGCTGCATGACATGAAATGCTGTCCTCTTTCCCCTCCTTCCCAACCAGTTCAGGCAGATGGTTCCCTGTCCCTGAGCCTGGTTCTGCCAAAGATTTCTTCCTGTTAAAAAAAAAAATAAAAAGAGTTCTTCCCTCCCACTTTCACCAATTGCTTGCTTATGGGGGATCAGCTGATTGTTGGGGTTTTCTTTCTAAAACTGTAGGGTCTTTACCTTACAGTGTGTTAACTGAATTTACATCAAATCAAAAAGCTTTAGAAAGAAAAAGCAAAAGGAGAGAGAGAGAAAAGACCCTGCTGCTACAAAATCAGTCAGCAATTCCTAACTGGTGCTTGGTGCGTGTTATGAGGAATGTGGTTGCAACTGGAGAGTTGCCCTTGTAAGTCAGTAAGCACGATTATTTTCAAATAGACCAGTTACACTACACACAAAAAGTCACCCCAGGGTGGTTTGCAGCTGAGCATGAAGCAGCTAAAATCGCAGCGGTCGAGCACCTGGTCCCCTACTTGATATACACTACTCACAAAAATTTAAGGGTATTTGGCGTTTAGGTGAAACGTATGGAAAATGTAGAAAGTTCATGCTACAGTTATATCATGAAAGTAGGGCATTTAAGTAGAAGCATGCAATGGTGATTTCTTTATCTCAAACTAATTAATTGAAACAAAACCGAACAGCAGTGGCTTTTGTTTGGCTCTTTGCTCTTCTTTCTGTCTTCTCTGTCCCCTCACCCCCAACCGGTCGAGGCCGATGGCTGTCCCTCCCTGAGCCTGGTTCTGCCAGAGGTTTCTTCCTGTAAAAAGGGAGTTTGTCCTTCCCACGGTCGCAGTCAAAGTGCTTGCTCATAGGGGATCATTGGGGTTTTCGCTTTAACACTGTAGTCTCTTTAGCTTACAGTGTGAAGCACCTCAAGGCAACTTTTGTTGTGAACTGGCGCTATATAAATAAAATTGAACAGTGGTGGGTATATCACAACAAAAAATGTCAATGTCTTCAATAATTTGTCGTGTGCCCTTTACCATCAGTGACAGCTTGACTTCTATGACTTTTCCAGTCTCGCTGTTGCAACCTGCTGATGACACTCTAGGCTCAGTTGTCACTTCCAGCGTTTTAAGCACCACAATGTACTAATGTTGATCAGCTGTTAGGTGTCATCTTGGTCTCATGATGTCAAAATGTGAACAGCATGATGAAGAGGACTGTTTAAATACCAATTCTAATTGAGCCAGAAAATGTATTGGTCGATTCATGGATCAAACGTCAGCTATGAATTTTGCTGTTAAGCACCTTGTTAGAGAAGATCAAGTTATGCAAAAAGTACTGAAACACTGAACAGTTGGACATGTGCATTCAAAAGTGTCGAATTAAGTTCACCTGCATTTCAGGCGCATCCTAAAATTTCACCTAAAAGCCAAATATCCTTAACTTTTGGGGAGTAGGATCTCAATCAATGTGAATTAAAAAGCAATGTGGGTCCTCAGTTAATATAATCTTCAACACAGCAGTAATGTAACATTCTACAGAACTGTTTGAAGTGATATTCTTCATCCAGTAGATGGCGCAGTCACTCATGTATTTTTTTTAACAAAAGCATTAAAATTCACAAGGCTGAAGGCAAGACTGCTGGTTGACTTTTGAGAGTTCATACACTTTGAAAAGCACATTATAATTCCCTTTAGCTGTAACACTCCCAAAGTGTAAAGTGTGGTGACAGCTCGCCTATACTACTGCAACATGCAGGCAAAATGCAGCAGCAAAGGTGGCAATAACCGGTATAACTTGTAATTGTGACACATGAAACATCAGTGTGGAATCAAGGCTTTCAGGATAGGAAAAAGAAAAGGAAAACAATAATTTATTTGACCAGATTAGAAAAATACAGAGATATCCCAGAAAAGAAAAGCACTGGGGACAGGTCCACAACTCTGTCCATACTGTCTGTAGGCAGACAAGAGGCAGCTGCTTCTGTCCTCACAGAACTTGTGGGGATTCCAGTCTTAATTTGCAAGGTGTGGTGGATAAATACAGGTAGTGCAGCACACAGGTAGGTCATCTGGATGTCTCTTTCCCACAGTCAGACATGATGCAGCACAGCCAGGATCCAGCAGCTTTAGATTTAAAGAAACAATGTAAAACATTATACCAAGTTTAGACAATAATAAAACAACAGGTGTGAATCCAGTCATGAATACAAATAAGAATTTGACTTCTCCACGCAAACAACAAACAGCAATTCTGTCCACGCCAGGATTCACTAACTACCTAAGATTTTACTTCCCTGAAAAGCTCACAGGCTGCTCCCAGCATGCAGTGATAAATGTGTCGTTATACCATTCAAGCCAAATCCAGCTTCTTTTGTGTCTCTGACAGTTTGTCCTGCAGTCGCTTTTTCCTCCAGTCCAGAAACCTCCTCCTCATTCTGTTAGCCTGCCACCCCGCCAAGAAGCCGGCAGCGAAAGAAACCACGACGGCGACTTGAAGCGTCCTCTCCGAAACGTCTGCCATGTTCACCTCTGGCTCGCGGATGCGCGCATTCGTGTCTGCGGGAAAATCTGAGATAACACAGGAAGTGAACGGCCGGTACGCCGGCAAATCTTCCTTTCATTCTTCAAGGGTTATCGGGGAGGCGCCACCTACTGGACTGAAGTGTGCAGCACACTGGTGTCAAACATACGGCCCCGGGGACCAGAAACGCCCCCCTCCAGAGTCCAGTCCGGCCCACGGGGTCTCTTTGGAAAAAGTAAGCTTGCAAAGTGGTAGGAGTGGTACACATTTTTAGACTTTTCACTGTATTTTCATCAGTTTCAAAGCCTTCTTAAGCCCCTGTCGCACCATGACCATTTAACAAGCTTATGCCGACGCATTTAAATTCTCTTAAAAAGCTGGGACAGTGATGTTAAATGGACATATACATAACATATACATAGTTCCCACAGTCACGTGACCTCCTCAGCGACGTCATCTTTGTTGGCAAGTTGTGCTTGTTTACACATACTGCTGTTTATCTCCCCTGCGAATTTTAAACTGTTTTAATGTCGGATTCGACTTGTGATCAAAATCATGGAAAGGCAAAAGGAGAAAGACTATGCAGAATCATTAAGTATGGAGGCTAGAAAGAGATATGGTGAGAAAATCAGTGTAACTGGTGTGGATCCATACTCGTTAGCAAAGGAAAAGCTGAACCAGGAAGTTTCTGCATTGCCACCAATTCAATACTATGACCCCCATTCCACTGGTGCCATAACAGCGCCGATTATGGCGATCCATGCCAATTTAGCGTTCCCAATCAAAACAGCATGAAGTGGCTAAAAAACTGGGTTCCTGACGATCTATTGCTGTTATATTCCCATATTCAAAAGGCCAGCATTCACGTTGTGACCCCAGCGCGTTGCTGCAGTGTTCAGGATGCACTCATGATGTATGCCCGGTTGTGCCACTCGCACTGCTGTGTTCAACCGATTACCCGCCAATGAAAGATGTTTTATTGGCAGTGAACTGACGTTGAACTGCCATTTATCACACGCAATTCCCGTTGCATTCCCGGCATAGTCCCGGTATTGCCAATAATAGCCGGTCAAAACAGCATTGATTGGCACCAGTGGAACGGGGGAAAGACGTGTACCTTTACCTTGTGTCGATAAGTCTCTGGAGGCATACAATCAGTTTGTTAATGGTTGGGTTAGCGACGTTTCCTCAAGTGTCCTGAATGCCCAGCTGCCTTCAGCTTGCCTATAGCAATGGCGGCCGCTCGCATGTTGTGACGTGTCTGTGGGAACTATGTATATGCTAGCATACTGTCCGCATTCACACCTAGAAGCCCATTTATACCACTCCCCTTAAAGGCACCACATACGCAATTATTCGGCAGCTGTGTGGGAAACATGTTCAGTTCGACTGGATCAAGTCAAATACATTTACAAACGGCAATATGCATTGGAGGTATGCTTGATATATGTTACACATATGTTAAGAACATGTTACTCATAGTTACTAATAAGTTTTGTGTACCTCCATGTATTTCAACATGAGTAATGTGAGTCTCCGATTGCATTAAGTGCCTGCAAATTATGGTTCTCGTATGCGGGACGAAGAGCCATACGTCGGAGGCTTTGTGCGTGCTCAAAACTTTCCTGCAACCTCGCTGTACTGCCTCATAGACCGGCGTAATTATACATGCTCTTAACTACTAGAAAACTTCCCTAGAACTTAATTGACGTACTTGCAGTTTTTTTCCTATGCCGACATAGCATGGGCTTTACTGACAAAGACATCATCCACAGTATGGCATTCTAAACCAAAGTGAGAAAAAGATAAACCATTAAATGACAGATATCTGTTATATTTATTTATTTTTAGTACCTTTGATGGACAGGATCAGAAATGAGTTTGGCGATAAAGTCAGGGAGGCAAGGCTGAGATGGTTTGGACATGTTCAGAGGAGGGATAGTGGATAGATCAGACAAAGGATGTTGAAGATGGAGCTGCCAGGGAGGAAGAAAAGAGGAAGACAAGATTCATGGATGTAGTGAAGGAGGACATGCAGAGATAGGGTGAGATGGAGGCAAATGATCCGCTGTGGCGACCCCTAAAGGGAGCAGCTGAAAGAAGAAGAAGTACCTTCGGCTGCTCCCTTGTATTCTTCTCAACGCGGATTAATCCCCATTGGTTTTGTATTGAATAAGAGAAAAGTCTCAATTTTTCACAATTTTTTTTCTCTGTTTATCTCATTCCTCAGCTTAGCAACAGGGCTGTCAATTCGCTTGACAGGACGCTGACGTAGAACACTGAGGTGGGTGTTCACTTCACTTTTGAACCTCTGCCTTACAGTGGGTCCACAGTTTTGTTTGTTTGTTTTAAGAGACAATTTGTGTGATTAAAAAAGAACATTTCTCTTTTTAAATTATTTATTAAATTAAATTAATTAATTAAAATTTAAAATGTTTTCCCCCTAGGGGGTCGCCACAGCAGATTGATCTGCATCAGTAATTTGGCACAATTTTTACACTGGATGCCCTTCCTGATCCAACCCTCCTACCATGGGAGGGGCTTGCGTCCCCACCTGGATTCAATCCAGGGAACTTCCACTTGCAAGACAAATATGTAAAGCACTACACTACAGTATTATTAAATAAATTATTAAAAGTTAAATAAAGCTTTTATTTATCAAAAAGTGGTGTTGATGGGTTTCTTTGATTTTACTGCAGCAGCATTTCTTCATAATACAGAAAAACTCAGATGTGCTATTGAAATTTCACTTCTCTGAAGTGGGCTAGACCAGTGATTCCATGTGGTCCTGTTTATTAGGCAGCTGTTTTACTGGTCAGGCACACTTCACATCAAAATTGGCTGTATGCGGCCCACCATGTAAAAAAAGTTTGACACCCCTGGATTGGCAGAAGGTCAACAAACAACCAAAAGTTCAGAAACTAACAACTAAATAAATAAACAAGCAAACAAATAAATTATTTTATGCTTCTCTTTGCTTCTCTCCAAAACCACATGATAGACTGTCAAAAAATCCAGTTTGGTGTTTACTTATTATATAAGGTGTGTTGCTGAGTTCTGGGTGCCCTACTGCAATGACTGCTTCTTCCTTTTAGTTTATACACTTTCTGGCCACTTTATTAGGTATACTTTAATAGTACTGGGTTGGACCCACTTCATTCTAGATCAGACATGTCCAAAGTCCGGCCCCGGGGCCAAACACTGCCTGAGGTCAGGTTTTATGCAGCCTATAGCTTAAAAAGTATTATTTACAGCCTATCAGCACTATCAAACAGTATTAATAAACCACACAAGTTCAAAATGCAGTTTCTCTTTTCACCTTATGGTGGCAGCACCATGCGATTATGTTACAAGCTTCTGGATAAGTGTTGCCACTTGGCAGCTGTAAAAAGCTTAGAGGTTTTGCTTGATCTTGACATGATAGCGTCACATAGTTGATGATTATTTGTCAGCTGCACATCCATGATGCGGATCTCTCATTCTACCACCTCCCAAAGGTGATCTATTGGACTGATTTCTGATGACTGTGGAGGCCATTTGACTACAGTGAATCTCTGTCATGTTCAAGAAACCAGTTTTGAGAGAATTTGATCTTTGTAACATGGTGCTTTATCCTGCTGGATGCAGCTGTCTGAAGATGGATATATTGTGGTCATGAAAGGGGTGGACATGGTTAGCAACTATACTCAGACTCCTGCGTGTAAGCCATGCTCAGCTGGTGCACAGGGGCCCAAAATGTGCTGAGAAACTTTGACCCCGATGAAGACTACAGGCTGTAACACAGCAGTCATATAATACATTTATTCTTCATGCTATGTGTTACTAGAGCTTCATCCTCTTCGCACATTTTCCTCTTCTCTGTGCACCTTGGAAGCAGGTGAAGCTGTGCTGGAAACCTCTGCTCTGTTTTTCCAAGAAAATATCCCCCCACACCATTACACCACCAACAACAATAACCTGAACCACTGATACAAGGCAGGGTGTATCCATGCTTTCATGCTGCTTAAGCCAAATTCTGACCCTACCAATGTTGCAGCAGAAATAATCAAGACTCATCATACCAGGCAACTTTTATCCAATCTTCTATTGTTCAATTTTGTAGCCACAGTTTCCTGACAGGACTGGTATCTGGTGTGGTGTTCTGCTGCTGCAGCCCATCTGCTTCAAGGTTTCAGAGATGCCCTTCTGCATACCTTGGTTGTAACGAGTGGGTATTTGAGTTATGGTTGCCTTCCTATCAACTCAAAGCCATCTGGCCATTCTCCACAGGATCTGGTATCAACAATGCATTTTCTCCCAGAGAACTGCTGTTCTTTGGATGTTTTCTCTTTTTGCAGATCATTCTCTATAAACCCTTGAGATGGTTGTGTGGGGAAAATCCCAGCCGATCAGCAGGTTCACTCAGACCAGCCTTTCTGGCACCAATAACCATGCCACGTTCAAAGTCAGTTAAATAACCTTTCTTCCCCATTCTGATGCTCAGAATGCATGCCTAAATGCAGTGAGTTACTGCCATGTGATTGCCTAATTAGATATTTGCAATAACAAGCATGTGAACAGGTGTACCCAATAAAGAGACCAGTGAATGTGGCTAAATTTCTTAAAGCACAGATATGTTTTTTAATATTATAAATAAATATCTTCTGGTGTCAATGAGGTTTTTGAATTTGAGCCTCTAAGTTAGTTTTAGCCTCAGAAATACTTCATAAAAAGATCTGGCTGTTTGGTATTTCGACAAAAAAATTATGCCCTAGTGTCCTACATCAAAAACAAACAAACAAAAAACTGCTCAAAAGAACCCTTATATAACCAGGAAATAGTACATTTTTGGGATAATATTTTGGTAATGGTTTTCACAAATGCTTGTGATTGTTAGCAATCTATCTAAAAATCAGTATATTTTTGTTTGCTTTCTGCAGTCTGCTGTAGGCCTATTAGCATTGCCAAAAGCCCTACTGTATATACTGATAAGCAATCAAATGCTCTCTTTCTAATAGCTTTATGACACTGTGGGATAAAATCTGCAGCACTCTGACTTGGCCATTGCAACACCTTGATTCTTTTCTTTTTCAGCCATTCTGTTGTAGATTTGCTCATGTGCTTGGGATCATTGTGCTGTTAAATGACCGAGTTTCAGTCAAACTTTAGCTGCTGGACAGCTAGTCTCTCATTTGAGTCGATGACTGCCAGGTTCCCAGGCCCTGTGGCTGCAAAACAAGCCCAAATCATCACCCCTTCACCACTGTGCTTGACAGTTGGTATGAGGTGTTTGTGCTGATAGCTGCATTTGTTTGCATTATTGCCAAACAGCTCCTCGTCTGTCCAATGGACAATTATTCCATAAGTTTCGTGGCTTGCTCAAATGCAACTTTGCTGCCATGTTATTTTTAGAGCAAGGAGGCTGCTTTCTCCTTGCAACCCATCCAAACAAGCCATACTTGTTCAGTCTTTTTCTAAATGAACTGTCATGAACTTTAACATTTCACATACTTACAGGCCTATGAAGTCTGAAATATAGCTTTTGATTTTAGGCAATTTTTCTGAGCACTGCATGTTCTGACCTTGAGGTGAATTTGTTGGGATGTCTACTCCTGGGAAGATTTTGCTTTGGTATTATGTGTGCACATGCCTGAACGTGCCAGACCCCACGCACACACACACAAGCACATCCACACACACACAAGCACATCCACACACACACACACACGTACACTCAGAGACTGATCATCATCAAAATTTATTTAACATAGGTCACTAACTTGAAAATGGACAACATCCAGAGATTATGAAATTTGTTAAAATAGCTCATGTGTTACACATTTGTGTCAATTTCTTGTAAATATTAAAAATCAAGTTTTTTGAAGGTAAATTGTCAAATTAAATGTAAAAGTTTTGCCCATCAGCTGCTAAGGCTGAAGACAGCCATGAAATGTTGAAGGAATTCACAAAAAGATACACATACTCATCTGTATGTGGTATCGAAACAAATGTAAAGCCCTGAAATAAAAAAATAAAATGAATAACAAGTACTATACACCTTCAAAAAAGATTTTTTTAGCTCAATTTGACAAACACTGCATATGACTGCTTTTTGTACAACTTTATATAACAAAACTGTATTTGGTGGCTGCATAGCCCTGATTCTTATTCTGCAATGTGAAAAAATGTCAACATTCATGACACAGTAGTTTCACGTTTTACAGTCTGAGAATGAAGTACTGCTTAATGACTCAAAAGCATTTATATTCAAAATGACTGAAGAGGTATAACATGAGAAGAATGTAACCTGAAGGACATCAAAGAGGTGAAATTTGTGAGTGGATTTATTGTTAAATGTAGTGATTGTAGTGGTAGTAACTGTATTATCGAGCACCAAGTTGTATGAGTTTGATGTAAATGAGCTTTTTCGCTCACTATTTTGCAGCTTCAAGTGAAAAAAGTTTTGCAAAGTCTTCTTTCCTTCCTGTCTTTCGGAGCACTGTACAATTACAGCAACCTATGATTGGTGAAAAATCTCTAGCGCTTTACTTGTGCTGTGGAGTGGTTTGTGGTCAAAATGTTCACGTTAACAAATAATGTTTTTCTCCAACTTTTCTTTAATATGAGCTATAGCACTTGCTTCTGATGAAGTTTTGCATTTAAAAATTTTAAAACTATAAAACGTTAAAAAATATTAATTAAAGATGCATACTGTCTGTCAAGCCAATGATCTCTGGCACAGAAAACATTTGCTTGGCCAACTCATACATATTTGAAGTTCAGAGAGACTTCAGAGCTGTGCCCCAAAATGGCTCAGTGATAGTGCTGTTTTGATTTAGGTTATAAGGGAACAGACAAGGTAAATTACCCTGATCAGCTGATCACAGATTTCCAAATCAACTTAGTGATGAGTTTAGCTATTAGTTACAGTTTTGTGTCAACAATTTCAACCTGGATAGATGTGACCAAGTGAGAATAAAACGGACTACCTTAAAAGTCCAGCACCAAGACTTTTTAAAGTTTAAATATGATTCTGAGGTAAAGCACCCAAAAGCTTGTTAAGATACCTGTCTCTTTAGGTCTACAGATGTGTGAATGCAGTGTCCAGTGATTATGTTCTGCACAAATTAATGCTATTTAGAAACTGTTTGGTCATATTTCAATATACAGTAGCTGCCATCTGTTTGGCGCCAAACTATTTACAATCTAAAGCAGTTCAGGTATCCAGTAAACAAAGACAAAAATGAATTAATTTTCAGCTGTTCAAAGTCTTAATATGTACAGTTACAATGTCCGATTTGTGGACAAAATGTGGTGCAAATGTAGTAAAAACCCCACAGATTTAGATCAGATGTTCACAATGTATTGCTGATGATTTAGAAAGGTTTAGAGAATCAGCACTCGCTCATTTCTCTTAAATGTTAAAGAGGAGATCGAGGACTTGGCTCCTCTGCAGCAACTCACAGCCGATTCTGTTTGAGCCTCTCAATATGGTAACAGAGTTTGAGTGCTGGTCCCAGCTTCAATCCCAGGTACTTCATCATCATCTCACTTTTCAGTAGGAGTAGGGCGTCTCCATCTATTTCCTGAAATAAACGTTGAAGATAAAGTTGTGAAGTAACAAAAAAAATCAGATCACTTGAGGCATTCCATCCCAGTCCGGCCTGAGAAATGGAGGCAGTGCAATGGCTTATGGGCACTTAAAAGCCTTGGGGACAAACTTCCCTATGCTTTAAAAATTCTTTAACAATATTCATGTAGTTTCCATCACTGCTGGTTTACATACAGGGCCATGGAGCAATGCGTGATGGATAAATTGTGCTACAGCTGTCACGTCATGGATTTTTAAATAGAAAGTATACCCTACCTCTTGCACGGGAATCCTGCCTAATGCCCCATTGCATATTGGAAATTAACTCTATTCCAGTACATTTAATATTTAAGTTATGGGTAGAATCACAATATTTAGTGGTCTGAACTTACATGCTTCCTGAATGCTTCAGCATGAGGTCCCAGAGCTTGAGGATCAGCATCTTTAATGAACCAAACCACATCCTCTACACCCCAGCTGGAAGGATCCTTCGCAACAGGACGCTTGCACTCATCTGGCATTGGGCTATAGGCTAGGGAGCACAAGAAGACAGGCAGAGTGAATTTTCATAAATAGGAACAAAAAGTGAACTTTATAATGCCCCCTGACAAGACCTTTGCACATAGTCTATGGACTGTAAGTAAAAGATGGACATAGCCTCCAGGTCTGAAAAGTGAAGCCAATGAAACTACATTCTTTCTAATGGCTAACAGGGGCCAAATTATCTCATTGCTGAAAGCTAGATAGTGTAGGCATGCAGAGAGAAAGTGACCCTAGTGCTGGTTTGATTTATGCCCCATGTTTCTAATGAGTTTACAGTCTCAATTGCTAGTTTCGAGTTTCATTAATGGACAGGATTTTTGAATTTTGCCACACAGCTTGGTTCGGCCAAAGGTTTCTTCCTGTTAAATGGGAGTTCCTCCTTCCCACTGTCACCAAGTGCTTGCACATGAGGGATAATCTGATTGTTGGGGTTTTCTCTCTAATACTGTAGGGTCTTTACCTTACAGTGTAAAGCACCTTGAAACAAAATTTGTTTTGAATTGACACTATAAATAAAATGGAACTGAACTGAAATTCTTTGGTTTTGTTATAGGGTGTGGCTAGCAAGTGGTTAACATATGGGTGTGCAGTGTCCTCATTTTCTAAGTGAGATCCACTCCTCACTCTTTAGATCCTGTTTCAAATAACTGAGATGGTATTGGCCACAATTCTGAGCTCATCAAAACAAGTCCACAAACCAATGCTTGACATCACAGTGGCAACATCCACCTTTTAAAGTTTATACAGTCCATATTTTGGAAGATACTGAAAATAGACAGCCTAGCTTTATCTAAAGGAAGGATTATACACTATCATCTTGCAATATCATTAATTAACATTTTGTATCTTGTTTAAAAATGATATATTGAAGTGTTACAGAGTGTTAACTGGAATCTTCTTGTCACTTTAAGATTACTCTCCAGTCTCACTTAATTAATTTAATTAATTGGATTATGGATATGCATGCATTAATTAATTGGATTAATTTACGTATACCTTGTCACAACTCTCCTTCAGACTGCTAATCTCAAAATATGCCTCAGTTCCAGGTAAAGGTCTCTATATATAGGATAAATGAAGAGTTTCTCAAACTAAAAGCTCAGCACACCTGACTGACTGGACTTTAACTTAGTCAGATCCATAATGGAAACTATGTGAAGTCTCCAATATCAAACCACACTATATTGACAAGAGTATAAGGTCACACCTCTTAATTAGTGATTTCAGGCGTTTCCTTCAGTCCCACTGCCACTGCAATCGAGCACCTAGCCATGCTTTATAAACATTTGCAAAAGAATAGGTTGTTCTAAAGGGCTCACTGAATTCCAGTGTCTTATTGTAACAGGATACCACTGCTGCAACAAGTCAGTTTGGGAAATTTCTTCCCTCCTAGATATTCCACAATCAACTGTATGTGGTATTATTGCAATGTGGAAGCATTTATGTAGCAAAACAACTTGGCTATTAAGTAGTAGACCACATAAAGTTACAGAGTGGGGTCACGAAGTGCTGAGGAGCATGGTGTGTAAAAGGTTCTGCTCACTCAGTAACTGTAGAGTTCCAAACTTCTTCCTCCATTAACATCAACACAAACACTGTGTGATGGGACCTTCATAGCGTATGTTTCCATGGTCAAGCCGCTGCATACAAGCCTTTCATAAGCAAGCATAATGCTAAGCGTTACATGGAGTGTTGTAAAGCAAGCTAGCACTGGACTCTGAGCAATGGAAACGTTCTGTGCAGTCTTGAATCACACTTGGAGAATGCTAGAAGAATATTAACAGCCTTACTTCACTGTGCCAGTTTGGTGGAGGAGGGATAATGGTATGGGTTTTTTTTCCAAGGGTTTGCCTGGGTCCCTTAGTTTCAGTGAAGGTAAATCTTAAAAATTCAGCTTATAAAGAAATTTTAAAAAATTCTATACCTTCAAATTTGTGGGAACAGTATGGGGAAGGCCCTTTTCTGTCCCAGCATTACTGTGTCCCAGTGCACAAAGCAAGCTCCATAAAGCATGGTTGGATAAGTTTCGTGTGAAAGAACTTCACTGGCCCACACAGAACCCTAACTTCAACCCCAAATGAACACTTGGGAGATGAACTAGAATGGAGATTGTAAGCCAGACCCTCTCTATCAACATCAGTGTCTGAACTCACAAATGGTCTTGTGGATGAATGGACAAAAATTCCCACAGACATACGCCAAAGAAAGCCTTAACAGAAGAGTGGACATTGTTATAGCTGCAAAGGGGGGACCGATTCCATATTAATGCCTATGGATTTGGAAAGGGATGTCACAAAAGCTCCTGTAGGTATAATGTGTAGGTGGACCAATGCTTTTGTCCACACACACCGTACCAAAAGCAAAAATAATATTATTAGGCCTTAATTAGTATATCTAAAAATGGAGGCAAATGTCAAAGAAATGCATTTGAAAATAAATGCAACCACCTGTTGAATCATGGGTGATCAAGACCTTATTTGGTTCAAATAGATTTCATCTTTAATAGATGTGAGGAATAGAAAGTTTTATGTATAGGCCAACACTGAAATGGCAAACAGATATGTAATCTGCACATCTGACAATAATTTACAGTCTCACCATTTCTGTTTCCTTCCTGGAGACTTCCTGGGCTTGATGCTTGTCTGCACAAGCCTGTTGTAGTAGAGCAGCTGCTGCCACGGTAACCAAAGGACGGCTTAGTTTGATATTGTGATGTCATGACGTTGAATGCAGAGTCACTGGGATCTATAGCATAGCGCCGGGAGTCCGCCGGTGGGTCACATAAAAAATCATCAGGCATTGGCGTCTCTGCTAGAAAAGGAAGTACAGGAAGTGGCATTGTTAAGGCCAAATCCCGCTGTTGTCTTTTCAGTATGACCATGGCTGTCAAAGCCTTCATTTATATTGTGAAATAACGCATCATGATTCTCAGCGGATGTAACCTAATCACCCTGAATGAAACAAGTTCCATGGATTATCATGAAAGCTTGGAACACATATGTCCCCCTGAGGTTTAACTGTAAACACTTTTGCTTTACACTGATGTTAACAAGCAAACAAGATCTTGAACATGACAATGGCTATACTTGCTTAAAATTCTTCTGTTAGCATTTACCTCAAAAGAACCACTG
Organism: Etroplus canarensis; assembly: GCA_015106775.1. Lineage (NCBI taxonomy): Eukaryota > Metazoa > Chordata > Actinopteri > Cichliformes > Cichlidae > Etroplus > Etroplus canarensis. The sequence continues at coordinate 16,990 of VUQH01003837.1, read as the reverse complement.
TTACAAAGTGCAGCCTCAAAAGTGTTGCTGTAGTATTCAGATTGAATAGATACAAATACCAGGAGGACTGTACCTTAGATAGTATTAAATTTTCATTGAGTCAAAAAAACCTTAATATTTTAGTTTGCTTTCAGACCAATATAAAGCTTTCAGGTTTTTATACTAGATTAGACCACTTCCTTTGCACAGACTAGTATAATAAAGAGTGAACAGTTCCCTCTGTGGCAGTCTTTCATCTTGTCAATAATGTAAATGTTTGCTAGTTAAGCCAGAGCCAGGCCATTACAGATTATCCTGATAATACATTTATAACATGGAAATACACTAAGATGAGTCTGCATTGCTCCTGCATGATGCTCAGGCAAAGCTTACTGTGTTCTGAAAAATCAATTATGATTAAGATCTGCGCATGCAAATTTGAAGGCTTATGTCTTCTCTCTCTGTCTCTCTCTCTCTCTCTCTCTCGCACACACACCACACACACACACACACACACACACACACACACACACAAAACAGAACTGCCATTACATCCTACGGTAAATTCGCAACAATATATAGCTGTAAAATATAAACATGATCTCTGTCACTGTATATCTAAGAGTTCACCGTGACTGCTAAAAACCCTTCTGTTATCTTTAATCATATTAGATAATATTCCATCACATGATGCTATATATGATGAAAAGACAATTTTTTAATCAATGTAAATATAACAAAATGAGTCACTAAAAGGGAATATGCACTGATTCAAATGTATCCCAATATATACTGCCAAAACATATAGACGCTCTTGAAGGCCTTATCCTCTCCACTGAATAAATAATTTCCATATCTGTCTGGGTGGCACCACAGGGATCACACTGGTTTATGTCTGTCTGCATATGCGCATGTGCACTTTTCTTCTGTATGTCTACCGTCTGACATCAAACACTTTTCATGATTTGCACGAACAAAGAACAAACCATCGGTCCTTGACACATGGTATTCCCCCTCCAACCTCAAATACACTTAAAGCAGCCATTAAATATTTGCTTATTCAGAGCAGGGCAAATCACTAGGTTAGGATAGATAAAAATTAAAGAAAGGGTGGCTGTTTGAAAATTATTTTTTGTGTGAAAGAATAAGATCAAATTTTCTCCTAAGCAAGAAAGGAAAGCAGGATAGGAAGACTGAAAGGGAAAAACAAATATGTGAGCGGATTATGTTTGAAGGTGTGGACGTTTATCTTAAAGAATATTAAAATGCACAATAAATCCACATACACTTTTGTTATTGATTCAACAAAAAGACATTAACTACAGTCAGTGCTTAAGATATGATATCAGACAACCAGTCATTGGTGTGTTTAGAGAACAAAGAAGACACTGCTCTGAAAGAAAGTCAGAAACGTGTTGTTGTAGCCCAGAATTAAAGTCAATGTCAGAGTAGGGGAAAGCAGGGGGATGGAAGACAATAAAAGAACTACAGGGAGGGCACAAAGTCATACCATCACCTCAATCAGTGAGTATAATGAGAATTGAGTTATAAAAACCACCTATTTCATAATGAAAGGCACCAGCTCTTTTTGATTAAAAAATTTGTTTGTAACTTCCATTCACCTCTTGCTTCTATAACAGCATATTCCTTCTTATTTCCTACTTTCTCCACTACAGGTTCAATTAACTATGTGTGTCTTTGTGTCTTGTTACCTGTGAGGACCTGTGGTGCTGCAGAGTGGGGGACGATAGCAGCGTCCTGTGGGATGGAGCCCATCTCTGGTTCTGGTGTGCTGCTGGGAGGGGAGTTGGCTAAAGGGGACATCACCATTCTGGGCTTCAACTACATCAGCACACACACACACACACACACACAATAATCAGAGATATTCTCATGTAGCTGCATTACATGTTGGAAAACAGCACAGGTGGATGAAAATTCTTAGATCATTACTTCTTGTGGAATACATAAAGTTAACTTTAATCAACGGGCATTTATGGTAAGATAAGATAATCCTTTATTAGTCCCACAACAGGGAAATTTACATTGTATACAACTGCAGATAGTCATTCAGTTATAAAAATACATAAGATTTGTACAAAATTATCATTACAACTGAAGAAAATGAATCTTTTCCTGAATTTTTCATGTCAGAAGGGTGAAATTTTGACCTGTTAGTAGCATTATAGGAAAAGTCACTGGATGAAAAGGCAAATTATGTTTGGCTAAAACACACTAGTGGTAATAAAACAGTGCAACTACAACAAATATTAAATATCAGTATCATATCACACCAAAACCAGATTTACAACCAGGTGGTTATATGCTTTCACAAACCAGTGAACTTGTCACTTCAGAGTTGAATTTCATTTGATCCTTTTTGGACAATTGTATGAAAAAGCCATGTCATTTATGGCCAAAAGCCTGTTTTGAGAGGTCATAGTTAACCAAACCTTTGTCTTGGCCAAATTTGAATCATTTCATCCTTGCATGTAATGCAAGTGAATGTTTAAGCAAAATGTGAAGAAATTCCCCTGAGATGTTCCTTAGATATCCCATTCACGAGCTTGGCAGAGATGTACAGAAGGATGCACAACCATAAAACGTAATGCCTGCAGTAACGGCTTTCACTAGTGCGTAGGCATAAAACAAGCGTAGCAGTTACCACTAATTACACAGATATCTCCAATTATACCACCAACACCAATAATTAGATAATTAATTTTGCTACTAATGTAGTTTACAATAAACACAAAGTCAAATATCAAACTATAATCTACACATAATAGAGCTAGCACCAGTAACAGTAAAAGAAAATCTAACTAGTTTGTGTTATATCAAATTTTTCCTATCTGTGGTGCCATGTAATAATGTTTTGTTGAGGAGGTCCATGATTTTTTTGAATCTCATGCTCTGTTGGCCCACACCCTGTATGGGTGTGCATCTATGTGAGATGATCATTTATACTACCAGTTTTAAAGTACTGCACATGATTCATAAACTGCAGGTGATGACAATACTGGGATATTAAACCTAGTGACATTTGAGCCAAAGAAAATAGTGAAACTTCTAGCTGGTACACATTAGGTTCTGTATATGTTTCACAACGAAGAAAGTGCTTTAGACATAGAAAGGAAAGGAAACACAACTAGAAAATTAAATGAAAATGCAACTGTTTACAGCAAGACTCGACAGGGTGCTTTTTTAAAATAGCATGCAGAGCAAACAAAATATGCGTTAAAAGCATTTTTCAGCTGCTGATCTCATATGCGTCTGAGGGATGTGGTTTGCATGTATAACCACACAGGATTTTGGTAAACTATAAAAAAAAATAACACTGCCCAAACACAGATGAACTACACTCAATAGTGCACATAACCATATCCTGTGTAGACAGAAAAAAGACTGCTGTACAGACAGGGTTTAACTCTTATGTCAAAGAAACAGCCCTTTCAATGATTAAAATGAAAATTAAACAATAGCTGACTGACCTTAAAGCCAGGCTTCCTGCCTCTTTTCTTTGGGACTTTGAGGGGCGACAGAGTTTCAACATAGTGGCTCTGGAACTCCAGCCTACGGATAGGAGGCCGTCCTCTCTTCCTGCCAGGCACCTTACCTTGAGGCCCCGCTATGAACTGGGGGTCGAGAGTGGAAGTTTGCATCTCTGAGTTGGCGGACAAGGTATTCATCAGACCTGACAGACACCGACAGATTATTAAACCCAAACTGAAAGTAGGAAGCGGCGCCTTTAAATGCATGCAATACTGCTTGAGCTGCAAATCACAGTGGAAACTTAGATGCGTAGACTCACACACACTCTCACACACACACACTGAAATTAGAGGAAGTAGTAGAAACAAAGCCACATAAAGCTTTGTACATCACTCTACCCCTCCCCCTCCAGCTGCAAAGATTGTAATAAATATCATTACTGCACTAACAGAGAGAGACAAAGCCCCACAAGTACATACACACAAACAGAGGAAATGAAACCCACAACACCCACACATGCAATCAAACAATCAATGAAGTGCTCTGTCACACACACAGCAGTACTTTCAAGTGTTTGATTCAGTGCCATTCATCCACATTGCCACTACTTTCATAATACACCCCCTCTCAACCTATCTGTCCATTTTGTTTTATTCATGCAACAAAATCATTAAATTAATTTTGCCTTTGAATATAAAGTACTGTGCTGATCACTGTGCTTTTCAGAGGTGTTCTGCTAATTAGCTGGTCATTGACATATTAGTTTTTCATTTCTGTAAAGCTAAATAACTCATTGATTCAAATTGACTCCAGTGCAGACAGACAACAATCAACAAAGTATCTGTCACTGCATAATGAGAAAAACAGGAACAGAGCAGACCATGTGAATATGTATGGTGCCATCCAGTCTCTCTATTTTTTCAACATAAAGAAGCTTCAAAATGAATATGAATCCTTCCCAGCATTACTTACCATGCACACAGCTGTCTGGTAATTGCTGTCTGTATCCACCTCAGCACAGGTTTGTGGATATCCCCCCTCCACTAGATCTGCTGGCTCCAGCAGCCTGCCACTACTGTTCTCCGCTTCTACACACTGACTGCCAAGACACCGGCAACTCCGTGTGCCTCTCTCTCTTTCTCTCTTCCTCAATCTCTGACACAACACCCTCCTCCCCCTTCTCTTCTACCCTAACCCCCTTCCTGTGTGTCCCCTTTCAGTCGTCATAGCAACACGCCTCTAACATCCCGCGGCAGCCGGCAGACGTGCTGAGCTCAAAGCCATGTCTGAGTGTGTGTTTGTGTGTGGTGGTGTGGGACAGTAACGTAATTACAGTTGCTGCATCT
>VUQH01003837.1:0-12153 GCA_015106775.1 Etroplus canarensis | reverse complement strand
CCTTTCTAAAAAAAAAAAAAACAACAAAAAAAAAAAAAAAAACACAGGCTCAAGCGACAAGGGATTCAAGCTGTGCAGTGTTTTGTGATACAAGCTTATGGGTTACACAGTTATCTGTACTCATTTCTAAAGAAATTTCTGCACAGGAAGCATATTTCCTTAAAGAGTCCAGACCGAAACCAAATGGGACTATATTACATTTTCCAATTACTCTTAAATCCGTGAAGGTTTCCTATGCAGACTGGCTTTAAGGTAAAGAGATCAATTTTCCTGTAAACATCAAAAGGTTACAGCAGAAGCCCCACAGCCCTTTTGGTTGTGATAAAAGATCACACTGCTGTCAAAGCTCACTCTTTTCCTTTCATTTACAGACTTCTTTTGCTTCTGTGTCAGCTAATGTATGCAGCTTTTGTTTTATCTATAATGAAAAAACAAACATGGGAAGAAAAAAGACCAGCCACAGGCAAGGTTGTGTGTATTTTCTCAAGTAAAAAAAAGCAGGCTCAAGAGTGCTTATTTGCTCTTAAAGGTTACAAGTGTAGAACTCAGGCTTTTCCCCTCACTGCATATTGATTAGTTACGCTCTGGTTGCAATGCTGAGTCCCATCTGAAACCGCATTTGTGGGTTTTAACACTCAATCAGAATCAGGTTAACCTTTCAAAAGGAGGCTCAAACGCTGGTGCACCCTCACCCGCATGCGTGGCCCCTGTCAGCGTGTAAAGAGATTTGTCAGGAGTTGGCTATAAAGCGGTCGCTCACAAGCTGTTTTCACACAGAACATGACAAGCCAGATAAATTGCTGTGTTTCATTAGGTGAGGCCTGTACATGATAATAAAGTAAACAACAATACACAGCAAGGTCAGGACAAATACTCTATAATACTGAGCGTTATTACACATTCGCACACACTAACCACCATGGTAGGAGGCCTGCGTGTGTAGGAAAGAGACCCATAAATCATAAAAGTAATTACACAGTGTGATTAATCCTGATGTCCCTCCTCAATCAGTCCTGTCCCATTACAGCGCATTGCATTACAGACAGAGACAGAGTGAGACAGAACAGATAATCATCTTTTACTTAAGAGGAATTGGATATGAGGGGGGAAGCCCATTAACACTGACTGAGTCAATATGAGACCACACCACGTTTTTGCAGGCAAGCAGAAGGATTTGCACCACTGCACAGGACCCCCAACACAATACATGTGGGATCACAGCCTAATTTGTTTATGGCTAATAAAGCAATTAAGCAATCAGCGAACCCCTACGTCCAAATTTATTTTCCAACTAAGCGATATTGCCTCCTTTTGGAAGTCAAACGTTAGAGGAAAAGCTGTTGGAGCCCGGTGTTATAGACACAGTAATGCAGCAACAATCAGCAATGATTAGCATAACATAATCACTGGCTCCAGGGGATGAAGATTTGTATCTGTTTTCACTTACAGAGAGGGTAACTGCAATAAAGTGAGTTATACTAATGCTTCACTAAACTGCACACCTACATACATACAAACAAAAAGTCTAATCACAGTCTCACAGACTCACACACGCACACACACACACTCACAAACACATCTATATGCATGCGTATAATAATTGCATTTAGACGCCATCCCCTTGCTTGGCTGCAGAATATATTAGTATGTGTGTGATTGTTTTGTGTATATATGTGAGTGTTTTCTAATCAATGTAACAATATAACACCCCCCTTTGAATTTATTTACAACTCAGGCAGGGCGTTGTCATGGTAACAGACAGTGAAATCGGATTCTGCACCACCATCATGTGATAAGGTGGGAATAAATAAAAGCATAAACAACAATGTGTGTATTAAGTAGGCACACTCTGTCTCTCACACACATGCTGCCCCCCTTATCTCTGCCGAGCCCACTAACTACACAGCACGCTTTAGAAAAAAAGGAGAGGTGGAGAGTTTTGCTACTTTCACCAGCTATGGGTCAGGGGGAGAAAAGGGCAATTTAATAACTCACATCCAGGAATACTTCAAAGCTCTCTTTCAAAGACTAAAACTCACACTAACACATCTATATGCAAAGGTTTAAAATTAGGTTTCTTAAGTAGTTCTGGTATATGGAGGACTTCAGTTGCCAAATCAAAAAGGTAAACAAATGTGTGACTCAATAAATAAATTCATGTCATTAAATGTATCAAAATAATTGTAAGTATTTTCCCAAATGTATTTATGTATTTTCTTTTTAAATTTTTTTTACATTCCTGCTTCACAGTGCAAATGTAGTTGCTGCCATCAAAGTATGTCATTGAGTCAACATTTCAGCTATTGATTCAACAATGTCAAGTACACACTGCTTTCAGTTAGGAGACTGCTAGAGAAAAAAGATGCTTAGCTAATCTAGCTGAAAATAATGCTGTCAGTCATGTCTGTCTACAGTCATGTGAAAAAGAGAGTTTTCATGGTACTCTGCAGTCCTGGGGAAAACTAAGTACATCCCATGATTCAGTAGCTTGTAAAATCACATTTAGCAGAAATAACTTGAAGTTATCATTTTCTGCATGATGTGATCAGTCTCTCACACTGCTGTGGAGGAATTCTGACTCATTCTTCTTTATAACGTTGCTTTAGTTCATTGAGATTTGTGGGCGTCAGTTTATGCACAACTCCCTCAAACTACCACCACGTTTCAATCAGGTTAAGGTCTGGAATTTCACTGGGCCATTGCAACACATTTATTCATTTTGTTGTAGATTTGTTGGTGTGACTGTGACGATTGTCCTGCTGCATGGCTGAGTATTGACAAAACTTTAGCTCTTGGACAAATGGCCTATCAGTTCACTCTAGAAAACAGAGCAATCGATGGTTGACTCAGTGTCTGCAAGGTGCCCAGGTCCTGTGGCTGCAAAACAAGCTCAAATAATCTCCCTTCCACCACTGTGTTTGACAGTTGGTATGAGCTCTTTTTGCTGATACGTTGCGTTTGGCTTTTACCAAATGTGGCCAAACATCTCCACTTTGGCCTTGTCTGTCCATAGAAGATTGTTCCAATTCTTGTGGTTTGCTCAGATGCATCTCTTTTTTTTAATTTCTCTGATCATTGCACAGTCTGACCCTGGGGTGAATTTGGGGTGAATTGACGTCTACTCGTGGAAAGATTGTTGTATTGTGTTAACGCACACCTGAATACTCCAGACCAGCTACCAAAACCTCTGCTTTCATAGAGATGCTCACACTGGTTGATGATTAATTACTCAAGTGCATTTGAGCAGCAGCACCAGGCTGCTATTTACCTTCTTAACTCCTACAGAAACTGAGCATATGTACTCCATAGTGTCCTGTGAAAACTTTTTTCACATGATTGCACTTTTGTGTTTCCATTTATAAGATGAGTGAGCATATGATGACTGGGTGAACTGCTGTTGCGTTAGGTTAGAGGATTTTACGTTTTTGTAAACAGGGAAAAAGTAAATGGAAAATATTGCAAAGGTATATTAAAAAAACATGGGAAATAAGGTTAAATTATTAACACACTGCCAGTTTGTAAATAATTTAATGATTTATATAACATGATTTTTGCTGTATTTGAGGGATTGAAGGAATTTATTTATTGGCTAGACTGGTCCTCCATACACACAGACAGACAGACAGATTTAAAATGCTTCACTAAAAATACAGTTTCTGTACTGTCATTTTTATATTTCATCATATTTCTGCTGATTTACACTTTAGTAAAATAGAAAATTATCAGAATCAGCTCATACTTTGTGTGTAAGTGTCTGTGTCCTGGCTCTTCACATTTAGGGCTGCCGGCTCTGATTCTGCATCCAAATCAACCAGGTGCCAACAGCTGCGCCCCCTGTGGTCACGCCGATTTAGACGCAGGCGCAGACGTACACCCTTGCTGAGGACACTGGGCAGCCAAGTGACAGGACGCTGAGAAGGTACCAGTTCCAAGTGTGAGTCGAGGTTAAAATCCCGCCCTCCTCGCAGTCTCATGCCCTCAAAGTCCAACACGCAAGATGCATCACACTAGAGGAGCAGAAAGAAAAGAAAAATCATGTCAATTTAGTCATCTGCAACAAAGAAGTTGTACATGTGGCTGACACTCTCAGTTTTTCTTCAGTTGTTTATTAATCCTTTTTTCAGTATTAATCAAGTCTTCCGTAAATTAATTTCAGAGCTTTAAACCCAAGAATTACTGTGGAAATAGCAAAAAGCAAGCTGAAGGAAAGATGGAGTAAGAAAGGCAAGAAGCATAAACACAAAAATTAATTGGGATGTTGGTCGGGTAATTATACTAGTGCACACTCAGAGGTCAAATGAATAAACTGAAAGTTAATGGGAGAATATGGCTTAGCTAATGATAAAAGTATCTGGAATAATGTGTCTTTTGTGGTGTAAAGTGAATACAATTCAGCCTCCGGGGAGCTGGATTTACTGATTAATGTGAACTAACGAGGCTTTAGTCTTCTTTGTGCTGGATGGAACAAAAGAAAGTGAAGGGAAAGAGGAAAGCTGAGAAACTTATAGAGTTCACATTATAACCCCATGCAGCAAGCAGATCTTGTTTTCTATGTGGTGTTTGTTCATTACTATTTACAGTTTACCAAGGGCTTGGTTTTATTTTTCACTGTCAGGATTATCTTAAATAATCCTTGTAATTTTTAGCTGCTTTTGCCTTTCTGAAGGCTACATTTTGATTTCCACCAATAGAGATTCAGCAAGAATTCTAAAACATTTGGTCTAATGACAAAAGAATATATTAATTACATACAGCTCATGCTTATACAAAGACTTTATTCCAAAGCCCTACGGATTATCAGCAAATACAATTTGATAAGGAAGGAAGGAGTGTCAGAGTATCATGAATATCCTAAGAACCAGTGACAAAATTAACTTATTCAAATTATAATAAGCTATTACAAGGTGACTGTGTTTGGTAAATAAACATATTGTAATTAATCTTAATCTTCGTCCTCAAGCAATGCAGCAAGAAGGAGAGGATAGAGAAGAAAGTAATTTTGTTCAGACAGAAACAAAACACGATATGGTGCATTAATAAAAAGATTAAACTATCTTTTTGTAAAAATCTTTTCTTCCCAACATTTAAACATTTGTACAGTATCTTTAGAATGTCTTTAACTGTGATGTCAGTGTAAATCAATGATACCTATACTGTAAGGCCACATTACATGAAAAAAGCATTGGGCCACAGGTGTATAAAAACAAGAACCTAGTCTGCCTTCACAAATATTTGTGAAAGAATGGGCCATTCTACACAATTCACTGAAATTGATTGTGGCACTGTACCACTACTTCAACAAGCCAGTTCTTCCATCTTAGATATTCCATAATCAGCTGTAAATGGTATTATCGCAAAGTGGAAGAATTGAAGAACCACAGCAACTCAACCACAAAACAGCAGAGAAATGTTACAAAGCAGGGTCACTGATTGCTGAGGAGCGTACACACATAGTGTGCCACCAACACTCTGCTAACAGAGTTTCAATATGGCATTAACATCAGCACAAAAACGGTGTGCTGGGAGCTTCATGGCGTGGGTTCCCACTGCTGAGTAGCTGTATGCCAGCCTTACATCACCAAGAACAATGCAAGTATTGAATGGAGTTTCATAAAAGCATGCTGCCACTCAACTCTGGAGCAGTGAAGACCGTGCTTACACTTCTCTATCTGACAGTGTGATGGACGATTCTGGGTTTGGTGAATGCCAGGAGAACATTACCTGCCTGACTACATTGTGCCAACTGTAAAGTGTAGTGGAGGAGGGAAAATGCTATGGGGCTGGCCTGGGCCCTTTAGTCCTGGTGAAGGGAAATCTTAATGCTTTAGCTTACCAAGACAATTTGGATAATTCTACATTTCCAGCTTTATGGGAACAGGTTGGAAAAGGCTCTTTTCTATTCCAGGGTGACTATACCCCACCACAGAACCACTCCAAAATCTTGTAGAAAGCTTTCCCAGAAGAGTAGAAGCTGTTGTAGCTGCACAGGGGGGACCAACTGCATATTTGTCAAACAAGAAGGTGCATGAAGGCATGAGGAAAGTTTGAGGACCCAAACGCAGGACTCCAGGTAGCAGGGTGAAAAAAAACTGAAGGCAAGCTTTAATTACAACTATAAAGTCCATAAAACAAAGTATATGTCAACTGAAACAGCGTCAGTAACACAGGGCACCAAAACACACACTATCAGAGGGACAACACGACAATGAACTAAACAGAGTGAGGGGTATAAATGGGCACAGACTAACAACAAACACGGAACAGGAGGGAGGGAAACACAGGTGGCAACAATCAGGACAACACAAGACATGCAACCTAAACAGCTACTAAAATAAAACAGGACGTGAGAAACAGGGATAATAACACAGGAGGATGACACCAAGTAACAAAAAATAGTCAAAACCCAAATGAAGGCTAGAGCGAAGATGGCAAAGGAACCAAGGCTCGAATATTAAGAGTTACCAACAACAGTACCAAAAACTAGGAAACTCTGAAACCATTAACAATATCATACAAAACTTGAACACAAAATCCTAGGACCATGACAATATTAAAAGCCTATGGATTTAGAATGAGATGTCATCGAAGCTCTTGTAGGTGTAATTTTTAGGTGGTTCAATACTTGTGTCCACGTAATGCATATGCATGCTGTAGTATAAGGTTTAGCATATTCTATTTTAGCATGCTTTAATTTCCTAATAAGGCCTTAACACAGAAGTATGGCTGAGGCTGATGGGATTCCCATTCTTTTTTTAGGTTTTTACTAAAAATGGAGGGCAAACTTAAACACAAAACTAATTGTGGGGATATTGAGAAGAGGATTTTCATTTCTGCAGTGGCAGTCCAGTAGTTGTCAAGATCTCAAAATCCCTCAAAATCATAAATATCAACCCCATAAGAAAAAGCGAGTGGCTCATCAAAGTCATTAGGATACGTCGTCTGTGAAATCATAGATGTTTGTACAAGTGTTTATGCTGATACATCTTTAGTATTTGTCGGACATTTTGATGAAAACAAAAACATGTATTTCCAAAGAAAAACAAGATAGTTATCTGGAGAATAAAATAAAGGTAGCCTAGTCGTGACACTGGATGATTAGTTTAATGGACCACTAAGGCCAGCTGGATTTATCTAAAAATATCTAATCAAACTTTCATGACAGTCCATTTAGCACTGCTTGAGACCTTTTAGACTGAACAATATGAAGAAAAGGGAGATGTGACAGTTAGAGGGGTGGGCGAGATAAAAAGTGGGCAAGGAAATTAGAGAGGGAGGACAATATGGAGAGATAAGCATATTCACATGAGTGACTTGTTTCAAAAATGCTATTTTAACACTTATGAATGTTTTAGGAGCAATCTTTTTTTAAAAGACACAAAAAATCCCAGCCTTTCTAATGCTTTTTGTTTGTATAAATTAAAAAAAAAATCAAAGGGAAAATACAGGAAAACAACAAAGGGGAGAAAAGAGAAAAAGTGAGAAAAAAAAACAGAGGGAAGGAGATAAAACACTCCTCAGTGTTGAACTGTCACATTCAATCAGGCTGCAGATGAAAAAAATCTGCCCTGAACCTCAAAAATTCCCATTTACTGAAAAATTCAAAACATCAAACGGTTATCCTGAACACACACACACACATACGCACACACACATACATAAACACACCATGCACCTGAAACAACTGGGATGAAGAAAAGAGAAAATAGATTTAATGAAATATAGTGTGTGCGCGCGCACACACACACACACACACACACACACACACACACACACATAGAGGAGTGCTTCTGATTTTGTCTAAAGGATCTGGGTCCCATAAGAGCAAGAGACTGCTTTACCTCACCACTCAATCAAAACATTGTGGCTTGGAGCGTCGCCAGGAGTGTATCTGCCGGGGATAACTTTAGTGTTTTTTTAAAATCATACACTCTCTCTCACCCACACGCACACAAACAGACACAACTGCTATTCATTGTCATAAGCTGTGGAAGACACACGTAGTGACAGAGAAAGCACCAGAAAGGCTTGAATAAAAGTCTTTTCAAATTGAAGGGTGTGGCTTTGCTCTTGCACCGAATCACTGAACATCCTGTACCTCTTTTACAGGTGTGACGTCCTGTCCCCATGTTTGCGCTGCAAATTCAGGGCAGACCAAAATTTGCAAGGTAAACTCTATGGAACAGGTTAAAGCTGAAGAGATTATAATTACAGAACTTTCACCCCTGGAATGATAAAATGTAGAGCACAAGAGAGCTAACATTATATAAGTTTTGTAAATAATCCTGTCGTAATTATAGTAAGTAATTGCTTTCAAGTGTTAGTATAAGAATAACACTTAAATAATCAAAAGTAAAATATATAATATGTAAATTAAATACAGTGCAATTTCAAAAACAGCAACAACATTTTACTTGCATGTGTTTCTTCCCAAAAAAGGGCAGATACAAAGAAAAGAACTGGATTCTTTTTCCGGTGAAATAATGATTTTGTCTGAGGCGCATCTGAACAGGATGAAAAATGTCCAAAACTTATGAGTAACAATCATAAACCCCTACAATAACTGGAATAAAATTAATACTGTAATATTTTACAGCAGAGCATTTAGGGCATTTTTGCTTAAAAGCACAATCAAAACCATTTTTTTAGATTTACTTAAGTAATTTTTTTCAGCTCTGTAGAGCATCTGGTTTGCTTCCACTAAAATCGGTTGTGAGGCTGTTTATGAGAGTGCAGCTGTTTTCTCATTGTGATCACGGACCTTCATTTAAACAATGCTGTGCTTGTATGTTTGGTGTTAAGATTTCTTCACTTAGTTTTATACAGTCACTAGAAAACAACCAATAATGTGTCCATTTCCCAATGTGCTTCACAGGTCACCATCTTTTCTTTATTAAAAAGCTTTCACAAAGGAAACAGTACACGTGCACCGTTTTTCTGTACTCTGCTAAATAATAGGTATTCTTTCCAAATTAGGAATTGAATCATTAGATTTAGCTGTGGAGAGCTGTTACAGTGATACCTTTAATTACACTTTCTGTTATGGATCACAGACTTTGGCTTCTCTGGCATCTCTGCCCACTACCACACAGCATGTTTTTAGCCCAGGGTCAGTGTGTTTATAAAGGGAACAACAAAAAAATCTTTAGCCTTCGCTGAGATGCACTTGTTCTCTAAGTGAAGCAACTACTTATTAAACTTTTATTTTCAGTGGGCATATTTGGACTCAACTAACCTGACTCCAAGCCCAAAGGCAAATTCCTAGATGTTCCTGCTGATATGTTCTTTACTATTTGCATTCTTTACAGTTTTCTTATGGGATCAGTTACACCAAAATATAAAGCTTAAACTGAAATTCTCCTGTGACTGATGGGAGAGTTAACTGTCAGCATATTCAAATATATGCCACGATAGAGGGTCCCTGGAAGAGAAGAGCTATCTTGTACTACCCATTATACCACAGACAAAGAGGGCTAATTATTTCTCTACCATGACAAAGGTCATAATTACAGTAACACATACTTCAAAGTGGCTATGTAATCAAAATATGCAGTAATTTGCAAAAGTCTTAAGCCACCCCTGAATTGTTTATATTTTCCTTCCAAGGACTTTCTTGTATTTTTTAAAGTGATCTTGAGCAGTAGTTCTCCTGGATTTCTAAAGGTCTTTCAAATTTTTTCTTTGGATATTGGCTGTTTTTCCACTCATTTTCAAAAAATCCGAGGAAACTGGAAGAGTGGGTGACAAAAGAAGAAGTGACAAGTCTGAAAAACAATCTAAAGCAAATGAACATTATCTGAAAGTCATGTCTTTAAGAAATGGGGGGAAATCCTGCAATGACCTGATTCAAGACCTGAGAGATGCATCTGGTCCTTCAGCTGATCCATCTACTGTTCACAGAAGGCTCACCAGAAATCCTTTTAATACAGGGTGGCTGTTACAAAGAAAAAAATGGGGGAAAAGCCGAGATATGCCAAATTACACGAGAACTTGGCTGAAAATCAGTGGCAACAGGTCTTATGGAGGGATGAATCCAAGTTTGAAATTTTTGGTTCAAATGTCATCAATATGTATAAAGGTGGTCAGGAGAGAGATACAACAGTAAGTATCTACAGCCATCTGTAAAATACAGGGGAGCCTCTTTCATGGTTTGGGGCTGCATTTCAGCCATTGGTGGTAGGATCGTGTCAAAATTAATGGAATTATGCAAGCGGAAAGGTACTGTCAGATTTTGATCCACCATGCAATACTATCTGCAAAGCATCTGATTGGCACCGGCTTCATTCTTTCATCATGACAATGATCCCAAACACGCTGCCAGTGCGGTAGAAGCCTACCTGGACAAAGAAAACACACAATGGAGCTCTATCAGCCGTGGCTTGGCCTCTCAAGGGTGTGGGGTCATCTTCAGTGAGAAGGGAGCCAAAGGCAGCCGACATACAAAGAAGAGCTTTGGAATGTCCTTCAAGAAGTCTGGAGAACTATTCCTGAAGACTACTTAACAAAATTACAAGAAAGGTTGCCTGAGAGACAATCAAATACCAAACCATTGGAATTGCACAAACCTTATGTACTATGTTTCCATAATGTTTGCACATTTCAATAAATTGTTGCACCTGTTTCCCATTTTCCTAGCAAAATATAAAGAAATGAGAAGTGGCTCAAGACTTTTGCACAGTAGTAGTTTGTCATGATCTTGTAAATGCAAGCAATAGAAACCAAAGCATAATAAACAGGGATCGTGGCACCCTGTAATGGTTAATAACAGATAATGCATGCTTTAATATAATTAGGTTATCTCTATTGGACAAATGTGAGTGCATTTTAAACTGGCAGGTCAGTATAATTATGCTCCAAGTTCAGTAATTTAAGGATGATGATAGGTCTTTACCTATCTCGTTATTGTCGATTCACCAGCGGGAATCAGTCCCTCCACAGCAGGCCGGCTGAGCACGGACTGCGGAGCCGCTGCATGGAGCGTCAGAAGCGGGTTCTCGGTCTGTACGAGTCCGGGTTCCACCCCTGCAGATGCGGCAGGGAAGCGAGCGAGCGTGCGTGCGAGCGTGATCCGTCAGCCAGCTGGTTCAGTCTGCCGGCGGGAGGGAAAAGGCGCAGCCTTCACCTTCCTAAAAACGCGGACAGGTGTTGAAACGTCCTGCGAGCTCAAGTTGAGGGAGTAGGTGGTGGTGGTGGGGGGGGGGCTGAATCTTTAGCAGGAGCTGTTGGCGTGGATAATTTTGTTATGTAGCCTATTGCGTTTACCCCCAGTTGTTCAGTAGAGGGAGAGATGGCACGATAAATAAAGTAGTAGCACTCCAGCTGAGGAGGCACGGCCCCCTTTGACAGCACGGAAACACTCTTCACTGGGCATGGAGCTGGAGCTGAGTCCAGATAAAATAACCACATGGCTCTAATGGGTTATTATATTAACTAACATCAAGTGTACCTCACCTCCAAGTGCCGTTACACTTGGATACACATTGACCATCTTGGACAGACATCAGCCATATCAGTGTGTTATCATAGAAAACTTACCCCAAAACATGCAAAGCATACTGACAGGGGATTCCCACCTGCAGGGGCGAAGAGGAAACTGATATGCGAGGCGGTTGGTGTCCAGTCTCACCCAGGGGTTAACTACAGGAGAGGGGCAAAGTAGGTTATCCAGGGCCCACATTAGATTACACAGCGCTTTAATTATATTAAATTAATAAGTCATAATTCACAGAAACAAGCCCCACACACTGAACAGGGCATGTGTGCTTATGGAGGACAAAAGCTGCATAAAAAAGTAAAGTAATATTCCATAAATGAGTGAAAATGATAAATAAAAAAAACAAGCAGTTCCACTATTCATTTAGTGATATTTGGCTTTTGTGTTACTTGGGTTAAATTGCAAAATTATAGTTTCAGTCACACAGCTTGTAATTTTTTCCTCTGTGCATTACCACACTGGGTTTTAAATCAATCAACATGTGATCAAAGAGTAGACTTTCAGCTTTAATTCAAAGGGTTTAACAAAAAAAAAACAATTGAATTAGCAATTTAGGAATTAAGGCCATTTTTTTTTTTTGCCAATATATTTATTGTCTTTTTCAAAATTATTTCACAAACACATAACAAATACACATACATACATACATATACCCACATACC
>VUQH01003833.1:8915-23289 GCA_015106775.1 Etroplus canarensis | reverse complement strand
TGTGGGGTGTTGTGTGTGTGTGTGTGTGTGTGTGTGTGTGTGTGTGTGTGTGTGTGTGTCCCTCAGGAGGAGGAACCAGGAGAAGAACAGCAGGAGACTTCCTGGCAGAGGATCC
Source organism: Etroplus canarensis (assembly GCA_015106775.1). Lineage (NCBI taxonomy): Eukaryota > Metazoa > Chordata > Actinopteri > Cichliformes > Cichlidae > Etroplus > Etroplus canarensis. The sequence continues at coordinate 23,174 of VUQH01003833.1, read as the reverse complement.
CAGCCCTTGCTTCTCGCTGAGAGAGAATGAGGACCAGCGGCAGCTTGTGTGCAACGATCGCAGGAGTCATTTCAACTACAACCCTCTGAGCCTTCGCTTCGGGAAACGTTACGATGGCTACGTTTACAGAAGAGCCATTAAAAGAGCCAGAATGAACAAGCTTTCATCACTTCCTCTGTTCTCTAGAGAGCTGGAGGTGCCCTCCTGAAACACGTTTTCCTCTGAGGAAATGCGTGGTTTGTGGTGGAAAGTCAAACTGTGACAACAGTCTTAAAATGTGAATTAAAAAGTTGATTTCAGAGAAAAATGCTTCCCTGATGAAAACTTTTGTACCTACAGTAAATGTGAAACACTTTTCAGACATAAAGCTGAGAAGAAAACTGTCACAATACATGTGCAGAACGAACCCAGAACATGTTTGTGCTGTGTTTTCTCTTTATCATCTGATGACTTGTATAAAGAGCTCCCACTCAAACAGTCCAATGGTCTTTTACTTTGAAAGGAAAATAATATAAAATAAAACTGAGTTGACTGCAGTCACAAGGTGGTGCTGCAGAGCACTGCTGAACTGCCAACAGCAGCTACATATATGGAGCTTTCAGTGTCATTCATAAGATACACACAATGCTTCAAAAATATAAAAAAAATCACATTCACTGTAGTTTTAATCAAGTAATAACAGGGAAACTGTCAGATTTGTTAGTGGACTGATTATTACAGTCATTTAATCTAAATCTTTTGAAGGTTGATGGATGTGGTGAAGGAGGACATGCAGAGGGTTGGTGTGAGGGGAGAGGATGCAGGAATAGGGTGAGATGGAGGCAGAAGATCTGCTGTGGAGACCCCTAACAGAAGCAGCTGTGGTCTTCCTCTGCTCCCCCTGCCTGGCAGCTCCATCTTCAACATCCTTTGTCCAATATGTCCACTATCCCTCCTCTCAGCATGTCCAAACCATCTCAGCTTGAGCTGTCCCTCTGATGTACTCATTTCTAATCCTGTCCATCCTGGTCACTTCCAGTGAACATCTCAGCATCTTCAGTTCTGCCACCTCCAGCTCTGCTTCCTGTCCTTTTGTCAGTGCCACCGTCTCCAAACCATACATCATAGCAGGTCTCACAACTGTCTTGTAAACCTTCCCTTTCAGATTTTTTAATTAGAACAGAAGTTTTTACAGCAGGGAAATGAAGACACTGACATGACATTTCAAATGTTAAAAGAGAAAAATTACCCATGCTAAGTTTATCTCAGCCATGAAACAAACTGTAAATCAAATGCAGTATGCCAAAAATACCAAGACGTCCTGCAGTATCCATTTCCATTGTGCAGCCAGCATGTTTTTCTGATCATTCTGTCCCACAGTCCTCTACTCCAAATACACCAGGGGCAAAAGGGTTAAAGTTCAAGGCACTCTGTCATGGGAGGCAGCCTAAACTGCCTGCATACTGCATGCCACAGAATGCAGCAGCCGTACAAAGTATAAATGATGTGGGTTCATTTTAATGACAACACACTTTAAAACAAATGGTGAGTGAATAACAGAAGTAAAAAGTAAAAAGACACCTGCTAGGCTGACTGGAAATGAAATGAGCAGACAGGCTGAGTGATGACAGCACTGCATTCTAATCACACCGTTCTGTGGTGGGAATCACTGCATGGGCAGAAAAAATCATGCTCAGTGACAACAGTTTGTTACTGCATCTTAAAATGCAAGTAAGAAGTTCACTACACAAAGGAAAGATCCAAAATGTTGCCTTTTCTGAGCTTTAGCTCATTTAAGATGGAAACTGTAGTGTGTGTTGTTTAAAGCACAAAGTTCAAAAGCCAGAATCTGTGATGGAAATTTTTAAATGTTTGTCCTCTCTCTCAAACATCTTCTATAATAAGAAGGTCCACAGGAAGTGTGTGTCCTCAGATGTTCCTCAGATGTTGCAGAGCTGTGTTTCTTTGTAAATGTATCTGTGACTTTGATCGGTGTGAAAAGGCTGTCCTGAAAACATCCTGAAATCTGCATGATCAAACTAAAAGGGTTAAATTCAAAGCTTTGAGTAAATGAACAAATGGTGACAGGCATGCAACAAACACTTTAAATGTTCTACACTCTTCATTATAAAACTTTATGTTTGACCTTAACTCTTGAAGTCCCTGAGGAAAAATGGGTCTGAGTTCATATGGGTTAATATTTATTTCAGTCTGTTGTAATGTTGAATAAATTCAGGTTGATTTATTGTTTTAAATAAACGACTGATAACGTAACAAGTAAACAACACTCAGCAGAATTCCACAGGTTCTTCTGCTGGATCACTGCAGGAACCTGTCTGTTTGGGCTGGTCATAAGGATGTGTCACTGTATCCACATAATGTCAAAGACAAAATATGCAGTGGAATCTGTTATCTACAGAGCTGTTCACAGCTTTTTCACTGAGTTTCTTAGTCAGTACCAGGAGATGGTGTTTGGTACTCATTCCACACTCTGAGGTGCATTAAATGTCTCACAGTATGGAACCTTACCAGTGTGTGCAATGCACACACAATGTGCACGAGGGAGTCTCTCACCGCAGCCAGTTGCTGTAATTTTGGCACAACGCAGGTATAAATCCTGTCATTGACAGCAGCCCCATCTGTGCACACAGCAACCAACTCTGTCCTCCAGTCATCCAAGCCTGCATCCTGGAAAAGCTTCACCAGTCCATCTGTTATGGCCTGTGTGGTTCAGTCAGCACCAATTCAATAATTCCAAAGAAGTCCGTGGTAAACTGTCCTGTGCCGGACACAGACACAACATAAACTGTCTCCTGCTTGGTTTTAGTTATGTCCTCCATCAAAAATCTGTCCCCAAAATTTGATTTGTGGCCTGACTCCACCTTGACACTTAGTTCCCTGCTGATAGTGCCTGCAGTGATCTGCATGATCTGTGTGGCCCCTTCAGGTGAATGGTTCACCTCCAACATTTCCTCCTGGCCTCTCCAGTAAAAGAATATCATCAGCAAGATATGAGACGTACATGTTTATCTTTGTGAAAGGGGGGCAGAAAATATCACACAGACCTGTTCGTCATTCAACTCGTGTCCCATCTGTCTAGCGGACGCCTGGATATTTCGTGACTAGCGTGTTTTTAGAAACAGCTTGTACCATATTCATCTCGTCTCATCTTCTACCACTTTTCCGGGGGTCCAGGTCACGGGGGCAGCATTTCAAGAAGAGAAGCCCAGACTTTCCTCTCCCCAGCCACCTCCTCCAGCTCTTCAAGGGGGAACACCAAGGCATTCCCAGGCCAGCTGGGAGACATAGTCTCTCCAGCGTGTCCTGGGTCTTCCCTGGGGTCTCCTCCCAGAGGGATGTGCCCAAAACACCTAAAAATGGGAGGCTTCCAGGAGGCATCCTGATCAGATGTGGAAGAGCAGCACCTCAGCCTCTCCCGGATGACAGATTTCCTCACCCTGTCTCTAAGGGTGAGTCCAGCAACCCTGTGGAGAAAGCTCATTTCAGCCGCTCGTACTCACGATCTCATTGGTTCAGTCATTTCCCAAAGTTCATGACCATAGGTGAGGGTAGGAACGTAAATAGACCGGTTAATCGAAAGCTTTACCTTGGAGCTCAGCTCCCTCTTCACCAAGACAGATCAGTACAACGTCTGCATCAATGCAGACGCTGCCCCAATCCGTCTGTCAATCTCCTGCTCCATCCTCCCCTCACTCGTGAATAAGACCCTGAGATACTTCAACTCCTCCACTTGGAGCAGGACCCCGTCCCCAACACGGAGAGGGCAATCCACCCTTTTCCGGCAGAGTACCATGGTCTCAGACTTGGAGGTGCTGATTCTCATCCCGGCTGCTGCACACTCAGTAACAAACCGTCCCAGCAAGGCCTGTTGGTCACTGCTTGATGAAGCCATCTGAACCACATCATCCGCAAACAGTAGAGATGAGATCCTGTGGCCACCAACCATGACACCCTCCGTTCCCTGGCTGCATCTAAAAATCCTGTCAATAAAGATTATGAACAGGATTGGTGACAAAGGGCAGTCCTGGCGGAGTCCAACTCTCACTGGGAACAAGTTTGGTTAGTGGCAATACTAACCAGACTCTCGCAATGGATTGCCACCTTACCATGGTGGGGGGGGTTGCAAGTTCTTATGATCCCAGGAGCTATGTTGTCGGGGCCTGTTTGCCCCTGGTAGGGTCTCCCATGGCAAACTGGTCCTGGGTGAAGAGCCAGACTAAGAGCGGTCCAATGGATCCTCATGAAGAAAAAGACAGCAAGGATTCAGTGTACCTTGCCCGGTTTGGGGTTACCGGGGCACCGCCCTGGAGCCAGGTCTGGGGGAGGGGCTTAATGGCTAGCGCCTGGTGACTGGGTTTTCACCCATGGAACCCGGCCAGACCCAGCCCAAAAAAGAAACATGGGTCTGCCCTCCAGTGGGCTCAACACCTGCCGGAGGGACCATGGGGGTCTGGTGCAATGTGGATTAGGTGACGGTCCAAGGTGGAGACCTTGGCGGTCCAATCCTCAGCTGGCTAAACTGGCTCTTGGGACGTCACCTCTCTGGTGGGGAAGGAGCTTGAGCTGGTGCATGAGGTTGAGAGATACAAACTAGAAATAGTTGGGCTCACCTCAACGCACTGCTTGGGCTCTGGAAGCGTACTCCTGGAGAGGGGCTGGACCTTGGCCTTTTCTGGAGTAGCGAGACAGGCGGGCGTGGGCATTGTTGTATCCCCCCGCCTGGCCTCCTCTATGTTGGGGTTTTCCCCGGTGGACAAAAGGGTTGTTTCCCTGCGCCTTCGTGTTGGGAAATGGGTCCTGACCATCATTTGTGTCTATGCACCAAACGATGTCTCAGAGTACCCACCCTTTTTAGAGTTTCTGACTGGTGTGCTGGAAAGCATTCCTCTTGGAGACTCCATTGTCCTACTGGGGGACTTCAATGCACAGTTGGGCAATGACAGTGAGACATGGAGGGGTGTGATTGGGAAGAACGGCCTGCCCAATCTGAACCTGAGCGGTGTACAGTTATTGGATTTCTGTGCTAACCATAGTTTGTCCATAACAAACACTATGGACAAGCATAAGGGCGTCCATATGTGCACTTGACACCAGGATGCCCTAGGTCGCAGGTCAATGATCGATTTTGTTATCGTGTCATCAGACGGGCAAACACATGCTTTGGACACTCGGGTAAAGAGAGGTGCAGAGCTGTCAAAAGACCACTACCTGGTGGCGAGTTGGATCCGATGGCAGGGGAGAATGCCATTCTGCTCTGGCAGGGGAGAATGCCATTCTGCTCTGGCAGACATATAGTCGCAAACGTATAGTCAAGGTGTGCTGGGAACGTCTGGCAGGGGAATCTGTCAGAGAGGTCTTGAACTCCCACCTCCGGAGAAACTTCAACCACATTCTGAAGGAGACTGGAGACATGGAGTCTGAATGGGCCATGTTCTCCACCTCCATTGCTGAAGCAGCTGCTTGGAGCTGTGGCCTTAAGGTTGTCGGTGCTTTTCGCAGTGACAACCTCCAAACCAAATCCACCACCAGTTGGTGGACACCAGAGGTGAGAGGGACCATCAAGCTGAAGAAGGAGTCCTACCAAGCTTGGCTAGCTTGTAGTAACTCAGGTAGTTGCTGAGGCAAAAACTCAAGTGTGGGAGGAGTTCGGTGAGACCATGGAGCAAGACTTCCAATCGGCCTCGCAGAGATTCTGGTGAACCGTCCAGCAACTCAGGAGGGGAAAGCATCTCCCTGTTCACACTATATGGTGCAGATGGTGGGCTACTGACCTCGACTGAAGATATTGTCGGGCGATGGAAGGAATACTTTAAGGATCTCCTCAATCCCACTGAAACGTCTTCTATAATAGAAGCAGAGCATGAGGACGAGGTGGGTGACTCGCCCATCACTGGGGCTGAGGTTGCAGAAGTTGTTAAAAAACTCTTCAGTGGCAGGGCCCCGGGTGTGGATGAGATTCGCCCTGAGTACCTCAAGGCTCTGGATGTTATAGGCTGTGCTGGTTGACACGTCTTTGCAGCGTCTCATGGAAGTTGGGGACTGTACCCTTGGCATGGCAAACTGGATTGGTGGTTCCCCTTTTTAAGAAGGGGGACCAGAGAGTGTATTCCAATTATAGAGGCATCACACTCCTCAGCCTCCCTGCGAAGGTCTATGGTAAGACTACATTCCCACTGCAGATAACTGATGTTTTACTGAGATCTGTTTAGTCTGCGTGGTCGTTCACATTATAATTTGAATGTGACGCAATCAGACTGCAGGTTGTGCAGTCTCCTGAAGTAGAAGACGTGACGTCACACGCAGCACGCTGTGTTTACAAAAGTAAATATGGATGCTACACGTCAGCGTGAGTAAACCTTCACTTTCTTTCCACTGACTAGCTCCATCAACGCTGTCTGCCATGCGTTTGGTCCATTGTTGACATTTGATCTCGCTGTGTCTCGCCTTCTCTGGCGCAAATTATGACGTCTGTCCCACAATGACAGAAAGGATGAAATGTGACATGACCGTTCAGACTGAGGTCACTTTGAAAAACATCGGATACATATTGATTTAGGACCACATATGGAAGTGGGCCGGGTCTGATCCGTGCTGTTCAGATGGTCATAAGAATCAGATATGGGTCACATTATCCTGCAGTGTGAGCATAGCCTAAAGGTGCATACAGGATGACATCTTCTTCCTGACTTGGTTCAGCAACAGTGTCAAACCACATTCTGCACACGCTCTAAAAGGACGGCGGTAAACCAGCCTGTCTGCATTCTACACCAGCAGCCTCAAACCGCTGAGCAGTTCAACTAGACTCCCAAAACTACAGCGGCAGGAATGTAAGGCTGCTTTTCTCCAACGATCCAAGATGAGGATGTATGTGTCGAAGTGTTTCAACATTAGGACTGAATGATTTTTACTAAAATAGTCACACACACATAGCACCATCATGTGGTTCAGATTTATTAGGTTACACACTGCCATTTATGACACAGGGCCAGACAATCACAAGTGACTGTTAATGAAAGCTTACGCGGCTGCTATGCCTCACTGATAACAGAAGAAACCCGCTCCCTCACACTGCTGACCTCTGCTGGCAGTTCTGTGAGCTGTAATTGTTTCAGAGGAAGGACCACAGGTCTTTGAGCGCTAAGAAGACGTGGCATTCACTCAGCGACTCCCTGCTGGGGTAGTGGTGGATCAGCTGATTGTACAGGAGCAAAGGTAAGCGTACATCTGCTAACACAATCACAGTGACTTCAGGCCAGTACACATCACAGAGAAATGTGCCTTTTTAAAAGAACAATACCAGTGTTTTCACACTCATCAGGTGACTGACATGGAGCACATATGATTTCACATGAAAGAAAAGCTGAAATCAGAAACTGAAAACATCAGTGGCAAAGTTTAAAAACACAGATACTGTTCTTTAATATCACAGCCATACAACCTAAGAGAACAGGAGACATTACAGGAGGAGTGTGTGTTAGCAGGCCCCGCTGCATCATGGGAGTGTGCTATGTGGAGCGTTCACAGGTCCTTCAGGTCTTTCTGGATGCCCCACAGTGTGTCGGCGCTCTTCTTCAGCTGGGTAACCTCGTCATCAGTCAGGGTCATGTTGACCACACTGCTCACGCCGCTGCTGTTCAGCACGCACGGCAGAGATAGGGTTAGGGTTATCTTCCTGTTGGTTTAATGTTGGAAGATAAGCAGTGACGCAAAACAATATCTCCCCTCAAATGGCTGGCTATGTCTCAGGAGGTAAAGCGGGTCGTCTTCCAAAAGGAAGGTTGGCAGTTTGATCCCTGGCTTCTCCAGTCTACGTGCTGAAGTGTCCTTTGGCAAGACACCGAACCCCAAATTGCTCCTGATGCATCCATCGGAGTGTGAATGTGTGCGTGATAGTTAAATGCTTTTAAAGGCATAGAACTAAGCGCTGTATGAGCGTGTGTGTGAACGAGGCCTGTAGTGAAAAGCGTTTAGGCTACGTTCACACTGCAGGTCAATTCCAATTTTTTTTGCTGAGACCTGACTTTTTTGCCTGGTCGTTCACATTGTAATTTGCCATCAGACTCCAGTGTGAACAGTCTACGGCCCCGAAGTGACGCACATGCTCAGAAGAAGGCGTGACGTCACACGCAGCACGCTGTGTTTACACAAGTAAAGATGGATGCTACACATGTCAGCGTGAGTAAAACTTCACTTTCTTTCCACTGACTCGCTCCATCAACGCTGTCTGCCACGCTTGTTCGGTCCATTGTTGACATTTGATCTCGCCGCGTCTCGCCTCCTCTGGTGCAGAATTACGACGGCTGTCTCATTTCAGTGATGGAATAGTGACATGACCGCTAAAAAACATTGGATATGTATCCAATTTAGGACCACATATGGAAGAGGTCTAAATCCAGTTGAAAAGAATCTGGTCTGTGCTGTTCAGACGGTCATAAAGTCAGAGTCAAAAAGCGCTATATAAGTACCAGTCCAGTCCATTAAATCTAAACTAACAAACCTGTGTTGAAATGTACAGAGTAGAAAGTCAACATATTTAAGAAGTAAAAAGTTGCCAGGAAAAGTGAAGAGGAAAGTACAGATACCTGAAACTGTACCTGTTTAAGTACAGTAACAAAGTATTTTTACTTTTTTCTTGCAACCTGTGTAGATAGGTAGAATTTGTGTCTCATTCTCTTGTCAGTGTGATTATTTTTTTTGAAAAAGATATTATTGGATGAATCTGTAGTGACAATAATTATTAGCTGCAGCCCAGATGAGAATAAAAACTAAACAGAAAAATGGTTACCATATGTTTTCATTCCCACGTTAGGTGAAGAATAGGAGCTAGATAAAAAAGGATTAAAGACCAACACATTCCAGCTTCAAATTGGGGCTAAAAGGAGCTCTGTTGTCATGCCATGTGGCTTCTTTGTCCTAAATGGCATCTGTCACTGCCAAGGGATGTCCTCAAAGCTGTCCAGTGTGAACAGGAATTAGTCCTGTTAAATCAAGGAGACTAAACATGGGGAAAAGATGCATCTTGGTGAAAACTCCCTGTTTGTGCTTCTGCTCCACTGGTGACCTGTCATCAACTAACAAGTCATAGTAAGCCAAGCATTGATGAAATTCTATTTTTTTAATTTAAATAAGCCACAAAATAGTTAAAAGTGTTTTTTCTGGTATTTTCTACCAAGAGGAAAGCTGCTTGATTCTAAAAATATGAATACTAAAGGTATGGATTTATTTTAGCCCAAAATGAATAAAAACTAAGTGGTTTTTGTGCGTAAGTCTAAACAAAATATGTGAAAATGCAGCTTAAAAGAATTAAAGAGTTGAAGTTTTTTCACCTTCACTCCACCTGGCTTCTAACGTTCCAACTAAAAATAATTTGATACATCAGTAACAACATTAAAAACTAGTGACAGGTGACATGAAAAACACTGCTCACAATGTACTACAATGCAATGTTCAGCTGAGTCCTAGCTTTCACATGGCTGTTACTGTGGCTTCTACCAACCACTAAAATACAGAATTTTAGTAAAATTAACATGCACAAAATGCGCTAATGAATTATATTGTACTGTTTATATCAGAAATATCCAAGTGCACATTTAGCAGAACAACAGTAGTGGCATCTATTTCACTTGCTTTTAATAGCAAAGACAGGAACCCAGTAAAAGATTTGTTTCTTTATTGTTGTCCTGCTCTTTAATACATACCAACATCCTTTTGGTCACTTTTAATTTACAATTATGTAAAAAAGAGTTTTCACAGGCCTCTACGCAGTTCTGTCAAGTACTAAGTACATCCTTACTGCATCCATAGGAATTAAGAGGGTAAGTAACAGCCAGGTGCTGCTCTTCAAATGCACTTGATTAACTGATCATCAGCAAGTGTGAGCTCCTCTGTAACAGCAGACATTTTTGACAGTTTGTTGGTCTGGAGCATTCAGGTGTGTGTTACCACGATGCCCTAATCTTCCCAAGAGTTACATCTCAGACTCCACAGGCCTCAGTCAGCGTGTTAAATATTAAAACTCGTAACAGTACAATTGGAAAAGACTGAATATCTACAGCTTGTTTGGAAAGGTTACCAGGAAAAGCTTCTCGTCTCTAAATAGAACATGGCAGTATGGATTAAGTTTGCATAGTTGCATCTGAAAAAAACCACAAGACTTCTGGAGCAATGGCCTTTGGACAGATGATACCAAAGTGGAAATGTTTTGCCATGATGCACAGTGCAACTGGTTTGTGAAAACCAATCACAGCATATCGACACAAACATCTCATACCAACTGTCAAGCACCGTGGTGGAGAGGTGATGATTTGGGTTCATTTTGCAGCCAAAGGACCTGGGCACCTAGCAGTGAGAATCAGAATCCTTTATTAATCCCAGCCTCATTCACACAGGCTTTATTATTTTAACTATTATGCACACATTCACACTCCGACTGATGCATCGAGAACAATTTGCAGTTTGGTGTATGGCCCAAGGATGCTTCAGCATGTAGACAAGAGAAGCCAGGGATTGAACCACCAACCTTCCTTTTGGAAGATGGCCCACTCTACCTCCTGAGTCTCAGCCACCCAAAGACAACAGTCCAGGTATTAAAGGGAGGAGTTGTAAAGTTTGATGGACGCATGTAGGAATGATTTCCTGTGGCGTTCTGTGGTGCATGGTGGTGGAATGAGCCTTCTCCTGAACACGCTCCTGTCCACATCAGTAAGAGGGTGTGGAGTCATTGAGTCGACTATGACTTCCTCTCTATATCAAAGTATTCTCATGTCAAATTTGAGGCCAACTGTCCGACAGCCAAAGCCTGGCCAAGACAGGGTGATGCTACAGGACAATATAATGCCAAGAACTTGGACAGCATGCCTCTGCTTTAAATACAACCCTGTGTGACCTTGACCTTTAACCTCACAATCTCACAAATGTAATCAGATCTTGCACCTATCATAGGTGTTAACTGCACAACTTCTGGAAAAGCTCCAGCTAACATGAAAAACGTATTTATGACGAGACGAATGCCGCTCAAACCAATCACGTGGTTGGAAAGGAGCTACAGCCATCTCAGGTTAGATTGAGTGAAGGCCTAGCAGCTGGCAGTGGGACACATGCTAATGTTTGGACAGCGAGATAAAAAAGAAAAACCAGAGCGATAGCGTTACCGAAGGAGACACAGCAACAGACAGAGCAATGGACAAATTCAGAGTCTTTAAAGACGATGACATTGTGGAAAAAACGGGTCAGAAGAGTTCAGTAGTGTGAAGATATTTTGGCTGAGAAATGTGTCAAAGCATGTTCCCAAAACGACGGTAACAATACTGATGTGTTTTAACCTTTGTCCTGCCAGGTATACGACCAGCTAGACGACTGGCAGTGAATGAAAACACCGGAAGTGATTAATATACACGACCAGCAGTACACAAACTTATGTGGGACATAAATATATGGAGGTCCTGCAGTACTAGGGTTAAAGTGCGAAGCAGGGCCATCTTTTAGAGCACATCATGGGCCTTAAAAATGTTATCAGTTCTTCTACCCATCACAGTGATTAATCACACAAGCACTGACAAGTATCCAGGAGTCCGAATAGCTCCAGTGGTGACAATGATATCTTCATTAAAGACCCCATGTGACCCTGACCTTTGACTATATGACCTCAAAAATGTTATCATTTCTTCTACCAATCATAGTGATTAAGTGAGCAAAATTTGGCTAGGATCCAGCTGCCCAGTAAGCTCTTTTGATGGTAACAAGAATTTCTTCAATAACGACTCCCTGTGACCTTGACCTTTCACCCCAGAATCTCAGAAATGTTATCAGATATCCTACCCATCAAAGGCATTAACCACACAAAGTTTGGTAAAGATCCAGCAAACAAGTCAGCTCCTGTTGTGATAACAAGCTTTGTGACGGACGGATGGATGGACAACCCAAATACACGATACCTCCATCGCTGAAGCCCAATGAGCCCAAGCAAACTAGAAAAGCTATGACAGCCGAGCAGCTGCGTGCAAGCCTTACATCACCAAACACTACGCCAAATGTCGGACGGGGTTGCGTAAAGTACGCCACCACTGGAATCTCAAATCTGCCAGTCTGATGGACCAGCCTTGGTTTGGTGAATGTCAGGAGAAGACTGTGTGACTGCACTGCACCAGCTGTAAAGTTTGGTGTAGGAGGGATAATGCTGTGGAGGTTTTCTGGGGTTGGCCTGGGTCAAGTAAAATATTAATACTTCAGCTTAACAAGACATTTTGCGCAAATCTACACTCTCAACTTTGTGGGAACAGTTTGGGGAAGGCCCTTTTCTGGTCCAGCATGACTGTGCCCCAGTGCGTGAGTTCGGCTTGTTTGCCCAGAGTCCTGACTGCAACCCCATTGAACACCTTTGGGATAAACAACAATGAAGACTGCAAGTCTTCCTACAGGTACACTCCAAAATCTTATAAAAGGCCTTCCCAGAATAATGGAAGTTTTTATAGATACAAAGAGGGGACAATCTCTGCATTCATGCCTGTGGATTTATGGGATGTCACTAAAGCTTCTGTAGGGGTAATGTGTAGGCGACTTAATACTTTGTCCATACTGTGTATATGCAGAGTGCCTGTAGTGGTCAGTTGTACTAAGAAAATGCTAAATATATGCCAAACCATCCGTCCATATTTATCAAAATGCTGAACTTATGTAGTTCTTGTTGTGCATTGCTACTTTATTTGCTGTCCTCCCCACACAGCCCAGCTGACTGGGGACAGGCTTTTAAAACATGTCAGAGTGTCTCAGCAGGTGTTTTACACACAAGCCATTCATTGTGAACCTTCTAAAGGAAGCTAGATGGAGTGAATATTAAATATGAGCTGACCTTGACCAGTCTTTATGCAATCTTTTGCTTCATTAGCATATCTCTCAAGTAGTTTTATAACATGTCAGTACCAAGCCTTTTAATTCATATATCTCTTTATTCCCCCCTGCCTCAGAGTTAGTTAGTCTTCTTATTTCTCTTTTTAGACTCCTTCTTCATTCATTTAAAGGTGAATACAATGGGGCTATGTGTATGAAGACTGGCCTATCATCAGTAACAGAGACAAAATGCTACACAACATGAGTGGTCTGTTAGGGCAGTGCTTGACAAGCAAATTAAAAATAGTCATCAATTTAAAGACACCAATATGAAGCTAATCTCTATCATTATTATGTAAAACAGTGTTATGTCTGGATCAGCGTGTTAAATAAGCTGTCTGCTTCCATGTCTGACATCAGTTATGATCTACGTATTGTACAGATGTACAGATACGTGTGGAAACAGAGGCAGCGGCAGCAAGGAAACAAGAAAATTAATTTGTTATTCATCATCTCAACAGACAAGTTGTTTCTACTAACCACCTTGGCCAGCATGTATGATGTAGAGGAGCAGAGTGTGGAGAAGCTTTTAATAATTCCTTTTGCACAAAAGCAGTGACATTCTTCACAGAGAAGCGTCAGATCATAAAGAGGGGACATTAACTTCTGCCTCGTTTGATGTACCTTTCAACGTTCCCCAACGGGCCGCCACAGCGGATTAGTCTGCATCGGTAATTTGGCAGAGGTTTGATGCCGGGTGCCCTTTCTGAAGCAACCCTCCATGGTGAGGGCTTGTGCCTCCGCCCGGAATCGAACCAGGGAACTTCTGCCTAGTTTTATAACATAAGCACATTGAGCCAGTGCAGTATTTTGCTGTTTAACTACTTGTTTTGCTAATATCACACCTGAATCTTTCCATAATATTTTATTCCCTATCAGTTGTTAACAGGTAACCATATCCCAAGCCTTTTAATTCAGCTGTGATTTCTTTGTTGTTATGATAATTACTATATTTTATATACTTTCCTAATCAATGTGTAAGTCTATTTTTCTGAGCTCATTAAACGCTGTAGTGTAGTGGTTTACATATCTGTCTTATAAGTGAAAGGTTGCTGGTTCCGTCTGGACACAAGCCCCTCTCACCATGGAGGGCTGCATGAGAAAGGGCATCCGGCATAAAACCTCTGCCAAATTACAGATGCGGATTAATCCGCTATGGCGACCCCTTGGGGAAAATACAAAGGTACATTAAACGGGGCAGAAGTTTATGTCCCCTCTTTTCTTCTTTTAGAGACAGTCTTGAGGACAGCCATGCTACAAATATGATTTCATAGAATACGATGCAGAATAAGTACTTTTATTTTAATACCTCCAGTAAAATTTGTAAATAATGCATAGTAGTGAAGGGCTTTCATAGTGTGGTGTTGCTCATTT
>VUQH01003830.1:0-11400 GCA_015106775.1 Etroplus canarensis | reverse complement strand
AAACTAAACATGAGCTGGGGCAGGAACAATGAAAGTAAAACATAAGGCACACAGCAAAGGGGATGCAACCAAACTGGAAAGAAACAAGAATGAGATGGAAAAAAGGAAAACCAACCATCCTAGAATTAAACAAAACCTAGTCCCACAATACCAAAATCCACAAACCAGAACACACAGTCTCCAGACCTGAACCCTATCCAGCTGGTTTTGGATGAACTGGACAGAAGAGTGAAAGCAAAGCAACCTACAAGTGCCACGCATTTATGGCAACTTCTGTAACAGAGTTGGGAAGAACTTGCTGAAGAATATTTGATTTCCATTGTAGAAAGAATGCCATGAGTGTGTTCAGCTGTTACATCCAAAGGTGGCTACTTTGATGAGTCAGCAGTTTAGAATACATTTTGGTTTATTCCATGATTTCTTTTTGAACTTCAGTAGCTTGTTTGTTCTATGCTTTCATTTCAGAGTACAATGAGACATTGAACTGCTTGAATTTCAGTAAAAACCTGAAAAACTGGGGTGTTCTAAAACTTTTGACCGGTAGTGTATGTGTTACATATATCAAACTCCAATGGATATTGGCGTTTGTAGATGTATTTGATGTGTTCCAGTCATACTAAATGTGTTTCTAACATACAGCTGCAGGCTAATTGCATATGTGCTGCTTTTAAGGGAAGTGGTACAAATTGGCTTCAAGTTGTGAATGCCAGCAGTACGCTAGCATCATGTTGGTATTACGTTCTATATGTTAGCAATATGTTATGTATACTTCCATTTAACATTATTGTTCTGCGTTTTTTGGATGCGTCGACGTAAGCTTGTTAAATCATCATGGTGCGACAGGACTCTAATATGTGGCCATGGACTATTTCAAAATGGGAAAAATAAAATACCTATCCCTTTTAAAAATGTTGGGGACACCACTTTGAATTGGTATTTGATTAAACTACTAGTTAAATCACTGTGGTGTAGTGTACATGAGCAAGACTAAAATATGGAGAAATCTGGTAGAGGTTTAAACTAATTTGTAAACAAGAGGACTCCAAGATTGCATACCTTCACAAGACTGAACAAGCCTAAAATTTCTGCTTACCTCAGGTAAAATATTTCTCTTTATTTACAGAAATTGAAATGAAGCCAACTTAGATATGATGCGTAATGGCAAATTTTGCCTTATCTCTCAATGTTGAAGAAACTTTCAAAAACATCCTGGATCCAGATTGACTACAAAAGTTAATCTTTTCTAAGTTGGGCCAAGTCGGCAAACAAATGGAATGGAAAAACATAACCTCATCGGCAGAGGTAAAAATGATTAAATTATAACAGACATGTAATGTGAAATTGCAGTGACATATAATTGTAAAGTATGTTCCCAGGAGGAAAAAAAATCTACTCTTCTGCTTTGGTTTTGTTACTTGAAAATGTAGGGTTTGTCAGAGGAGATTGTTGAGCATCATGTAGTAGTATGCTGACTACTGCTTGGGCTAAGATGTTTATGCATGATAAACTCAGCAACACCCACACATTTGCACATGCAATATGCAAAGGTCAAGTGCATCTTGAAGGCTGCATTACCTGGACATGTCTTCAGCGAGGGCAGTCAGAATGAAACAGGAGTAGGGCTGGTTAAAGTGGTTCAAAACAGCAGAGAGTGGCTCAAAGTTATTTGAAGCTACTTGAAACACTGTGCTCCTATGAATGCAGTTAAGCTCCCAGCAAGCTGCTGCAAAGTGTAATTAAACTAGTTTAAATAACAGTAGTTCACTACTCCACACTCCACATATGGACTTTTAAAACTATTTCCATTACTTTTTGCATTAAAATTAATTTAGCCATCTCTACTAACCATTATTCCAATGTGGACATTCATAGCTTTCTCTATTGTAACCATGAGCGATTTGTGGTTTTGCTGACTTGTTAGACTGTAATGAAATTTGGTGCAGATGATGTCGTCCCGCTAAAGATTAACTCTTTATAACATGTTGGTCAGAATTTGAATTTTAGGGATACTTTACTGCTAATACTATCTCACTTCACTTTGTTTTTTAAATCATTTCAGCATGTTAAACTCACTAAGTGGAAGCATGGTAAACCATGTATCTGCATGAGCTTTGACAGTTCAAGCACTTTAGCATATTAACTCCTAAAGTAAAGGCTCACAGAGCTGCTAACTCAGATTTCAGGCTTGTTCATGCAGAGAAGCCAAACATTTGCCTGTTCAAGCTTCTCCAAGATTTCCTGTTACAGTAAACAAATAACATTTAAACTGAACTGAATCTTTGAACCAAGAGAAAAAGCAATATGAAGATTCATCATTTAGTGCTGTGAAACTGTGGCAGCCATTTTTCTCAGCTTTCTGGATATTTTATTGGCACAAAAGTTAATCACTTGATCAAAAATGAGTTTGTTCATAAACTGAATAAAGTATCGACAAAGCCATGTTTCCATTTGCGCATTTTGTTGAGAAACTTTGGCAAAAGAAAAGAGAAGATGCACCTTTATTCAAGTTATTGTTGTGCTATTTTTAGTAGTTAGGTTATTGAAGACAAGCCTAAGTGTTTTTGCCCTTAAAGCAATTGCTGACAAGCTAACCATTTCTGTTAATGCTGCTGTTTCAGCTGCCAGCATGGACATATGGATGTGAATGACGTATGTATCTGAGTTGCAGACACCTAAAAGTTTAAATCCTTGTCAGAGAAACATTCCAGTGTGACAGTATGAGGTTCTCTACAATGGCCTCAGGGTAGGAGATGAGAAAAGGAAGGGTAAACTGAGACATTAAGTCACGATCCACATCTCTGTAGCATTCTTCTTTGTTTTCCGTTTTCTTGTTCTCCTTGTGTTGGTCTAATTCTTTGCTTAGCTTTTTTCAGTCATACCCAATGGGCAGGCTTCATAAATCAGGAGAATGATGTCCCTGATTTTGGTGAGAGGAATTTTTTCAAGTGCCATGTGCGATTTCTAGGAAAATAAATTTGTAATGGATTTGTACCTCCTGTTGTTTTTCCTCGTCGTTCCTGCAGCTCTCTAATTGCTCTCTCTGTCTACTGTACATCGTTGCTTGGATCCATTTTTGCATCCTTGCCCATCAGCCGCCTCCACCCCTAATTCATAAGTAATGACCATGCAGCAGGCAGGCAGAAAGCCAGCCAGAGTAGCAGAGCAGACAAGCTGGCTGGCCAGGCCTCGTCCCAGTGGACCAGAGCCACTTATCTCTCACAATAATGACATATGCATCGACTGGCTTAAGCGAAGTGGCTAAAAAGAATCAGGATTTGGAAAGCCTTGTAGGTTTTTCTCTCCTCATACATTAAGTGTCGTAGCCTTTATTGAGAGCTGACTAATATTATCCTGAAAACATGTTTTTCTTTCATTCATTTTTTACTGACTCATGAACTTAGGTTTAAAAACCCTGAAAAATAATACTGCTATTATTAAAACAAGACATCTCTTTGTAATACAAACACAATTGCAGTGATTACTATGCATATTGTCATTCACAACATGTACACAAATTACCTAATATGGAAGAAGAATTGAGCATAAAAATAAACATTGATCTTTGACATCCTTGAAACCTATGTAGTTTGATTTACATGCTTATTGTTGTGATGCCAGTTTGAAACAAATTCTCAGGCACCATTTTTTTAAAACCCCAAATTCAGTACTTCACTTTACCTCTCACAACTAGCTTTGTAAATCTGTAAAACAAATCAAATGTGCTTAAAATAGATAAAAGATTGTTGTTAAAAAGAGGCCCTGAGGTGCTCATTTTTTCTACCTTGATACATTTCAGTAACTCACTCCGTGGTTCTTCTTTATTTTTAGACATGCAACTCTTATCTCTCAAATGCTTTGAACTACTAACATGGAGAGAAGCTCATTGTCATAATACAATAATCTTTTTATGTTGTAGTTTAGATCTTCATCAGACATATGGTGATCTAAAATACAACCCATGAAATGAAAATGCCTCTGTTTCAATGCTTGTTCCATTACACCATCATTAAATACATTGCACTGAGCTATTTCATGGAACCCAAATAGTGTGGCTTATTTCCAAATGAAGTGAGAAGTTATCTACCAGCTATTGCCAGACTGTTTGCTCAGTCAATGTTTCACCACAATATCACTGAACAAGAAAAGCTGGCATATAAACCTGGCATATAAAAACAAGCAAAACCCATATCATTAACATGTAATGGCAATAAAAAAAGGTTACTAAAATAGTGCCCTGTGGCACACCACAAGATATGCAGTATTGGCTTGAGACAACTTGTGTCCTAAACTTAACCGTTCACAACAGCCTGAAAGTAACCATGTCCTTAATACACACAAATGCAATTCAAACAAAATTTAAAACATAGAAACATTGAAGGTAAAATTGAAAAGAAGATAAGAAGGGAGATGGGTGGATGGATAGATACTTTATTCATCCTTGTGGGGAAAATTCACATGTCAGCTCACACATACATCTATCTATAGAGCTAAAATACAGCGAATAACCTAAATAATGATGATGATGATAATAAATGTTCTTTTCTGAATCACACAGTCTTGGTATTTCTCCTCTTAATCCTAATTACTTCTCATGGTATTACGTTTTGTATAAATGAAGTGAATATGCATTTTGGGGAAAGGGAAAAAAGTTAAATTATCCATCCATTTCCTCAGCACCTCACCTCTCACTGAGCGAGAGGCAAGGTGCACTCTGGACTGGTTGCCAGTCTGACAACAGTTCACACCTATGGCCAATTTAGAATAGTCGGTAGACTTAAAATGCATATCTTTGGACTGTGGGAAGAAGCCGGAATACCTGGAGAGAACCCACACAGGTACATAGAGAACATTGCAAATTTCCCACAGAAAGCTCATGCTGGCCAGTGGATTCAAACCCAGGCCCTTCTTGCTGTTAAGTGACAGTGCTAACCACTCCATCACTATACCACCCAGTAATACGCCATTGGCGTATTAAACTGAGGGTGAATGCTACATTGATCGTTGACAGCTGGGCATGACCTATCCTGCATTTGAAATGGAGGCAAAATGGTCCTAAAAGTTACTATATGTCAGCTGTTTTTGTTATAGGTTCAAAGAGCTTTTGAATTCTTTTAAATGGCATTTAATGTATGCATGGTGCACTCAGTTACATAACAACTGGTAGGGGTTGGAAGATATAATTTAAAAACCTGCAGCACTTAAACATAATTTTCCAAATTTGTAGTTGTTGGTGATTTTGAGAGCTGCATTTGTATGATACAAACTTTCTGGTTAATGTGCAGCTTTTCATACATGTGACAACAAACTGAGACACCATAGAAATAGATTATCATGCAGCATATGTTGGCGTCCCTTAAATAAATTAACGCTCCTTTGCTTTGTTCATTTAACGCTCCGTTGGTCCTGAAATAACCCTATAGCACATGTCCTAGTTTTTATTTTGTTTACTCCTTTACACTGGTTTTTGTGACATGCTTTTTGACCTTGACTGAGCACCTTGGCAACTGAAACAAAACTTTTATTGTTTTATTGTTTAACACCAAACCTGTCGCTGCTTTGATCTGAAAGGTTTGTAACATAAAACAGTTGCTCCTGGTCCAAGCTGAGGTGGTTCCTATAGAGTTTTTATTTTTGTACGTTAAAGGAACAGTGGGTATTAATTTTGGGGCAATCAGTTCCCTATCTTAAAAAAGCTTCAGGGCCGATGCTGTTTGCATGTTGCTTAATTGTTTATGTCTACCATTAAATTCTCATCTCCTTTGCCTGTGTGAAAGGGAAGTGGCTTAACATGTATAAAAAGCCGTCGAGATGGATGATTCTCCTTAACTGACCTCTTTTCTCCTCCCTTCATCCCTCTTCTCTCAGATGACATGGCGCCCCCAGTACCGCAGCTCCAAATTCCGCCACGTGTTTGGTAAGGCCGCCACCAAGGAGAGCTGCTATGATGGCGTGCCAATCACACGCAGTGTGCAGGACAACAACTTCTGCGCAGTCAACCCACGTTTCCTGGCCGTCATCACTGAGTGTGCTGGAGGTGGGGCCTTCCTTGTCCTGTCTGTTCATCATGTGAGTATCAGTACTTCTCAGCAGGTTTACAGACTGACTGATGTGCTGTACAGGGATATGGTGCCGTTGTTTTCCAATTATCTTGCCAAAAACAGGAAAAGGACCAAGATTTCAGATCTCTGACTTCTCAGATTTATTAATGATTCAAATACTGTACATCTGCTATTGCTTGAACTGTCAGTCGTTTTCCTCAATGAAACAACAGCTGAGCAATCTGAGTTTTGCGGGCTGGATAATAAATGGGGACATGGTCTCTGTGTCAATCAATGAAAAAACACTGACAAAGAAGCTGTGACACTGGAGGAGATCTGATGTAGGTGTACAGGTAGTTGCAAACTGGTCTACAGAAATGTGTTTCATAACTTATTTCATACACTGACTGGTAACTTAATTGGGTACACCATGCTAGTAACAGATTGGACCCACTTTTACATTCAAAACTGCCTTAATTTGTAGTGGAGTAGTCAACAAGGTCCATATTTGGACCATATTAACATGATAGCATCACACATTTGCTCCAGATTTTTTGAGTACGCATCCATGATTCAAATATTGAAATCTTGAAGTCCCCACATCCCAAAGATGCTTTATTGGATTGAGGTCAGGTGACTGTGGAGGCTGTTGGAGTACAGGGAACTCACTGTCACGTTCAAGAAACCAGTTTGAGATGATTTGAGCTTTGTGGCATGCGTTATCCCATTGAAAGCACTGTGTTCATGAAGTGACGGACGTGGTCAGCAACGCTCCTCAGACAGATTTTAAACTGTGTTCAAGTGGTACAAAGGGGCCCAAAGGGTGCCAAAATAATATCCCCCGTACCTTGGTTGTCATGTGTGGGTTTTTTGAGTATCTGTTGCCTTATTATCAGCTTGAAAAAGTCAGGGCATTCTCCTCTGATCCCTGGCATCAACAAGCCATGTTCACCCAGAGAACTGCCAGTCACTGGATATTTTCTGTTTTTTGGACCATTCTCTGTAAGCCTTGGAGATACTATTGTGGGAAAATCCCAGTACATCAGTAGTTTCTGAAATACCTAGATCAGTTTGTCTGGGACAAACAACCATGCTATGTTCAAAGCTGCTTAAATAGCCTTTTTCCATTTCTGATGCTCAGTTTGAACATCAGTGGGTCTTCTTGACCACGTCTACATGTCTAAATGTGCTGAGTTGCTCCCATATGGTTGGGTATTTTGGCATTTGTATGAACAAGCCGTTGAGCATGTGTACCTAATAAAGTGACCAGTGAGTGCAGATGGTAGGGTAAAAGTTCATGTAAAAATGGTTGTTGCAACTTTTTTTTATGCTGACTAAAATAGTGGACAGATATAGACAAAAGGGTTTTAAACTCCAAATTTGTCATACACCTCTTCTTTAAGGATTATAGACTGTAGGAAAATTCCTTTGTTCATATTCATCAACAGAGTGGCCTTTTTCAACTTTAATCATGTTCTCTCCCTAAACAGTCACACATAATGTAACTGAAATAAACTGAAAAGTCCTCACTCACTTCTAGACCAGCCTCAGATTAAATGACATTGGTAGTTTTAGTAGCTAACTGTTCAACGTCTCTTATTGTTTTGCTTTTTTCCCTGCATGCACAACACACCCGGAAAACACAGCTCTGGTCTCAGCTCATGAATGACTCTGCACCAGTACAGCAAAAAGAATCTCTAAAGAGAAACCTTGTCTGCTCATTCACTAAGACTTAAACATCACATCATTACTCTGCCTCGCTTCTCCCTCACTCTTCCAGACATTATTTATACATATCAAAACATCTACGGGTACTATGAATAACAATAGTAAATGTCCTCATTCAAGCTCTGATTAAATTTTCTGTCTCGCTGTACATCTCTAGTCCAGAGTGATTCATCAGGCTGCACACCTCTCCCTACTTTCTGTTTGAGTTATCACCATCCTCCTGGCATGGGTAGGAGTTGCATAGGAGCTTAGGAATGACATAACTCATGCTTTGACCCCTCTCTTTCCCTCCTTTCACTATTCAGAGGATGTGAAACTTCAACAGTCAGGCCCCCCCCTCAATTGTCTTCACATCCCACCTCTGCGTGTGCACGTACAGATAAGCTATTGTTCTGTGAAGAAAGTGGTTAACCCGTATAAATACAAGAGCAGACCTTCTACTTTTTGTGTGCATGTGTTAGGTTTGCTGGAAGCTCAGATAATGATTACATCATTCTCTCATTCCAAACACACCTTACACACCTACAGCTAGATTATTGTGAAGGAATGCCAGTTTAAAGGCAGTTCTGTTCACGCAAACAGCGTCATTAACGGTCCTGTTAAGACAGAAATTTTTTTACCTTGTAGGGCATCACTGGGTGTATGTCAAAAGTGTTTTGTGTAAATCATTCTTGGAATGTTCACTTCTGTCTGTGCAGATGTGCCAATTGATTTTTTTTTCAAGGGGAAATCCACTATTCTAAGCATGACACTCTTACGGAGCACTATTTTAAATGAGAAAAGATGTACAAAATCTTTTGTGGTTTTAGAGGCAGTTAGTTGGGGCCACAAGACTGCACAGCTGAAGTGAAAAAATCTGGTGTGGAGTTAAAGGGAAATAAGCTTCTCAGATCTCTGTACCCTGCAGATCATCACTGAGTCTAGCAGCTACAGGAAAGCCACTACTAATATGATCCACAAGCCTGCCAGGAAGTTGACAGGAAAGAAGAATAGATGGATTAAAAAAGATGATCATTCTTGATCTCCTACATTTATTTTATTCCTTTTTAAAAATTGTAATATAGTGGTTTAGATTGTCACCTTACAAGCGAAAGGTCCCTGGTTCGGTTACAACTGCCCCATGCCATGGTGCCTGACATGCCCCCATACCACTGCAGATGCTAGCTTTTGCACCTTTTGCTGATAATAATCTGGATGGTCATTTTCATCTTTGGCACAGAGAACTGGCTTATTTTTTCCCAAAAACAAGCTAAAATATGGACTCACCTCACCACAGCACATGGTTCCACAGTCTTGGCCAATCTGACATGTGCTCAGACCCAGAGAACTCGGAAGCATTTTTGTATAGTGTATGGCTAATACAGTTTCAAGTTGCATTTTGGGTTGTAGTGACAGACTGTGTTAAATGACAGTGGTTTTCCAGAATACTTCTAAGCCCACGTAGGTATATTTGTTACAGTACCATGATGAATTCTCAGGCACAAAAATCACATGCATTCATCAGTGGTTTCTGACCTTGCCCTTTATGCACTGCAGTCTTACCCTGAGAAATGTTCTTTTTGAACTGCCTAACAGTTCGCTCATAAATTTTGGCAGAAAGGGGTGAGCCATGACCTGTCCTTGCTTGCAAAGACTGAGCCTATGATGGATGCCATTTTTGTACTAAATCATGATACCTCACCTGCTGCCAGTTGGCCTGCTGAGTGTGGAGTCTTCCAAACTGGTGCTACTTGAATATTCTCTGCACGTTTCAATCTTATTTTAACTCTGCCCTAACTGTTGTTGAGTGTGTTGCAGCCATCAAATTCTAAATTTCTGTATAATTGCTAAATACAATTAAGTTGGTCAGTAAAACTGAAAAAACTTTTCTTTGTACTTTTGTCAGTTAAATAAGGTTCACGTGATTCAACACATTACAGATTTTTGTTTATTTTGCATTTTGGAAAATATCCTAACTTTTCTGGAAATGAGGTTTGCAATCTTAATAGGTTAATGTGTATTTAATGTTTATTTCACTGCCAATAAGTGGACAAAAGATCATTTTCAGCTGCTTAGAGTTTATAAGCAACTGTAATCAATGTTAAACTGCAGTGCGAGCTCTCCAGTTCTGTAATAAGGCAGCATACAGAGGTCAGTAAAACAGCTTTTCATGTGGCCAGCTCTACTTCTTGGATTGAGCTACAAAAAAATCTGAAATTACACACTACTTCTGTGATTTTATGGACATGACCCTAAAGGACCTCTGAGGAGTGCTATATTGTATGTGTTTGTTATATATGTTTTTTGCAAAATGATCCCTTTACATGTTAATAAATAAGCTGGTTAATAAATAACCTTGGTTTTCCCTTACTTCCCCCATATGTTGATTCTGTGCAGCTTCATGTAACAGTGGTGCTGCTGGCATTATGGCCACAAGGCTAAAACATTTTAATTTTAAAAGACCTTGCCGTTACTTTAAATAAAGGATAAAATTCTTTAAATTGGCTGAAAGGTGATGGAAGGTTTGTATTAAATTAATGAATGATCTTTTTGTGGCAGAAACATCATGCTATTTTCAAATAGACTCCATTTTTGTGTTAAAAATGTGTCTATATTTCTTAAATGTCCATGTTTCGTGTTTTAATATCTGTTAGACGGGTAAAGTGGACCCTCTCCACCCTCGAGTGTCAGGCCACAGAGGCAACGTGTTAGACATCAAATGGAATCCCTTCAATGACTACTGCATTGCCTCCTGCTCTGAGGACACCACGGTTTGTACACACAAACTCAAACAATGTATATTTTCACAGTGGTTTACTGATGATATTGTTTTCATGGAATATGAACATGTTGCAGCAGGGAGATCTTTTTATAGCGTTGCCGTTTAGCCTTCAAAAAAGAGGTAGAAGTCATTCCTCACATTCCTCAGCTCTGACCTGGCAGATGCTCAGAACAAATCCCAGTAGATGAAGAGAAAAAGGAATAGTTAATAGTTTAAATGTGTTTTCATCTGTTGGCTGTTCTTCACAGAATAACAGGTGTTTCAAGATTCAAGATCTTTAATGTCATTTCAACCACATATAGCTGACGCAGAACATAGTGAAATGAAATAGCGTTTCTCCAGGACCTGGTGCAACATATAGACACAGACATATGACAGAGACATATGACAGAAGGTATCAATATGAAAAACAGAGCTAGGACTAGGGTTTTTTTTTCACAGTTTTAAAATTTTAAGTTTAGAAGATCCAAAATAAATAAATAAAGTGCAGCGTGTGCAACATGTGCAATGGTTGCAAACAATGCAAAGAACACCCTAATTTTGTAACGTAGTATAAAGTCCAACATTGTAGAAAACAGTACACAAGAAAGGCAATGAAAAAGACAACACAAGAACAAGACACTAGCGCCGAAAGAAAAGAAGTGATGGGCGGTAGCACTGTTTGAGGTAGTGCAGATTGTGTGTGTGTGAGTCAGTCAGAGAGAGAGAGAGAGAGAGGGACAGGTTTAATAGTGTTATGCAGTTCTGGGTTTGTGTGTGTAGGTTAGTGTGAGGGGGTCTTTTGTGTAGTTCAGTCCTGGGTGATTGAGGAGCCTGATGGCTTGAGGGAAGAAACTGTTACACAGTCTGGTTGTGAGGGCCCAAATGCTCCGG
>VUQH01003829.1:2150-13060 GCA_015106775.1 Etroplus canarensis | reverse complement strand
ATAATGCACCTGGAGCCTTGCTCAGCTCCCTCACTGCCTTTGATCCTGACCTCCATGAAAATCAGTATCTAGTTTATTTCATAATAGAGAAGGAGATAGCCAACACATCCATGTCCATGCTGTTCTCCATCAATCCAGAGAATGGTAATCTTTATGCACTAAAAACATTTGACTATGAGATTGAGAAGGAGTTTCTTTTCCACATCGAGGCCAGAGACTCTGGTTCTCCTCCACTCAGCAGTAATGCCACTGTTCACATTATTATCGTGGACCAGAATGACAATGCACCAATCATTGTGTCTCCATGGCGTGCACATGGCTCAGTGGTGGAGGAAAAGATTCCCAGATCCACTGATAAAGGCTCCCTGGTTGCAAAGGTGATAGCCTTGGACACAGACTCTGTGCACAACTCTCGCATCACCTACCAGTTTCTGCAGGTGACTGATGCCACCTTGTTCAGTCTGGACCAATACAATGGAGAGATCCGGACCATGAGGATGTTCAGCTACAGAGATCCACGACATCAGAGACTTGTTGTTGTTGCCAAGGATAATGGAGAGCCTGCTCTCTCTGCTACAGTCACCATCAAACTGTCCACAATGGAGACTGCTGTTAAAACTTACTCTGACATGATTGAGGAGCCTCTGGAATATGACATCTTCTCAGACCTAAACCTGTATTTGGTCATTGGTCTGGGCTCGGTGTCATTTCTGCTGCTCATCACCATATTGGTCACCATCGTGCTCAAGTGTCAGAATCCCAAGCCCAGCAAATCAGCTCCTCCCTGCAGGAACAGTGTGATGAGTGAGAGGAACTCCACCATTGCAGATTCCACTCTGGTCTCCAATGATGCCTACTGGTACAGTCTGTTTCTAGCAGAGACCAGGAAAGGAAAGCTGGTGGTCAGACAGCCTCTGCCAAAGGGCTCCAGATACATCGTGTCCAGTATCCCGAGAGGGACAGGACTGACAGAGACTAGTGACTCAGCAGCTTCTACTTTGCAGGTACAGACAGTTATTTATGTGGCTGCAGTTTAAAGAAATGCTTTTTCACAAAGTGTACTAACATCATATATTGTTAAATGTACTTCACAATCAAACATTTTCTTAAAGCCAACCGTTGGCTGAAGTGCTGACCCTTGAAAAGTTTTTTGTGCAGTTTTCTTGCTTTGTGCATGGAAGGCATTGGAACACTGGAAAAATCAATGTAGATCCTAAATAAATAAGTCAATTCAGTCTTTAGACTACAACGAATGTAAATCCACGTTTAACTTTTTGCTTTAGCTACAGTATTGTGTATTTTTTTTTTCTGCTTTCAATCAGTCATTAATTTTTTTGTCATTTATTTTATCTAAGCTGGAGAAATCATTGTGAGGTCAAAATTGGGATATCATCTCTTACTGTTGTTTTGCTTTGATGTTTCCATCAGCTCAGCAGAACAACTTCAGACTTAACTCTGCACTGTTACTGCATCTAACTATTGAATTTAGCTGAATGCAGTCATAATGCATTATAATGCATTTTTTGATTTGAGAAAAAGAACAAAGACTACTTAATTCATTAGAGAAAATAAATAAATGTCATTATGTAACAATCTTGATTCTAACTCTGTATGATGCAGTAAAATAAAAAAAAATCCGACTTTTTAAATGATCAGGTATCTATTAAATAACACAATATTACCCCAAAAAGGTATACCTTTGCATTTTTGTCTGTCTTTCTCTCTGTCTCTGTCAGTCTATCTGCGTAAGTATGCTGCTGGATGAACAGACTATCCTTTCGCTAAATTTAAAACTGTGCCTGTGACCTTCTTCTATAGAACACACTGCAGTATTCATTATAAACTTTTGCACTGACCATGCTTATTTTGTGTTGCTTTTCAAATATAATATTTTATTTATTATGTTTTGACATCAGCTCTGTGATCATTGGACACACACACACACACACACACACACACACACAAAAAGCATCCTTATTCTGTGTTTGCAATGACCTGACCACTGAATTACTTGTTTTTTTCTCCCCACTCTAAAGTACCCTAAATGAAGGAAGTCTGCTCTGCAGCTGGAGGTATGCAGGAGTCTCACTCCCCCGCCCTGGATAACCTTTTATTAATTTTATTACAGAACTTAGTGTTTGAACTGTTATTGTGTTTGTTTGTTTTTTTAAGTGGATGCTCTTATTATTCTATTATGTCTTTTTTTTTTTTCATTTTGAAGAAGGATATTTTTTAATGGCTAGGGGTCACTTGACTTTACATTACATGTATTTTGCCAAAGGTTTTGTGTTAGCTCAAATGCTTACAGTCTTATCCATAAGGCCTAATGAAAGCTGCCTGGACAATCTAACCAGCACAGTAATTAACAGCATGTTAATTAATGTACTTCAGGATTTTGTTTCCTTTCCAAATGCCTTGACTTTAAACTAATATGGTGATCCAAATTAAGTAGTATTACATGAGTGTTCCTGTCTTAGGCACTGCTTTTTGTGAACAAAGTGACAGCTACTTAAAAAGAAGTATCTCAGTGACAAATCTTTATCCTAGGGTATGAAAAAACTTCACTTCAACCAGCTTGTTGCCATTTGCTGGCTATGCTTTTTTTCCACAATCTGGTCTTTTCTCAGCTACTTTGGCACATTTCTCAGATTCTCAGCAAAGAGAATTATTTAGCCAGAACAGCTCATGCATGCAGCAAAACAATACAGGTAATCTGCAGAAGGCTGTTTTAACTCACCCAAAGTCGCTGACAGCAAAGTGAAAAGTTCCTTTTCACTTTTTGTAAACCAGGGTCAATGACATCATTGATACTGTACCACAGGAATGGTTTCCTTCTAATGTTGCAATTTCTGGTCTTTTGATACATGTTTCTATCAAAGTGAAAATTCTTCATGTGCTGATTTTTTTAGAGCACAATGTATTGCATTGTACTTTATAAAGAAAGGGAGCAATTATATTTGAGTGTAATGTAAGGAGGAACAATGTCATTTCCCAATATCGTCACAACATAAACTATTAAATGGAAAAAAAAAATCTGGCTTCAGATTTTCAGAATTCACACATTTACTAACTCTTCTGAGCCCAAATTAAATTAAAATATATTTTTTCACAATTGCCGTACTCGTGATCTACACCTGCAGGCTCAATGAATTTTTAAGATTAATTAAACAGATTATTCTGCATGTGATGATTTGTACAATAAAATATGTTTTGGAAATGACAGCTATTCCAGTGAGAGGCATAATCTATTTTGATTACGAAGACAAACCAACAGTTATTCAAACTTTAAACTACAATGCCTAGTCAGTTGACCAGATGTGCTAAAAGTCCTACTTTGTCCGACAAATAATTGGAAATGTTCTTTCTGCTGTAACAGAATGTTGTCAAGGGTTTCTTTTATTGTTTTGACAGTTTTAACTCCCATTCAGAAACTGATCCAAAGCAGCTGAGAAAAATTTTAATACATTTCAAGAAAAAAGTCAATATGTCCATAATTGATTCACTGTGTTCTCAAAAGAATGGTGTGCATGTCTGTTTATCCCCTAATTACCCATCACTAATATAGTAGAACTATTTCCTATTTTTGAATGTTTGTAAGTGGAATTGGACTGTACTTTGTGTGATTGGGACTGTTAAGACTGTAATTCTACTATATGTTTTTGACTTCACAGAATGACACTTTTGAACAAGAACATGAATGACACTGTCTGTTGGAATCTGAACTGTGACCTAATTCTTTGTGCAGGAGAGGCACAAAGAGAAACCAGTCACCCAGTTACCTAGCAACCACTCTCCTTCACATAATGTTGCAGCATGGTATTCATTGATAGCCCTTCCACCTCCCCACTACATGTTCAAGGATCTGCCCAATCCCTCAACCCAGTCTGTCCTCTGCCTGAAGCCCCTGTCTAAGCGACAGGCATTGGCTGCATGAGATATGTCAGTTTACCCAGTCACAAGGCTCTAAGTGCTCTGGTTCTCTTTCAAAATTCTCTAATTCTCTTGTGTCATTGGCAGGCATCCACCACTAGCAGCAGCAGTTCTACATAAGATCACACCCTCCAGCAGCGTACAGGACTGACACCAACAATAAAAGCTTCACAGAGAAGAGAAGAAACCACTAACTATAACACCCTCACTCCCTCAAGGGTCTGTTCTGCTTAGTTTGGTACTTCTTCCTCAAAAAAATGTGTAGCTGTCATTCTGTAACATCAGTACACTATAGTGATTGATCATAAAACATAGCCTACTCCCATCTTTTTTGAGCACATGTAAAGCCAATCAAAAATGCCTCCCTGTCCCTTCTATATGCATAAGACAGCATGGCTTCTACCACACACTGACTTTCATACTAAAAAGAAAATTTCAAGGGGAGATACAAAGAATTGGACTGTCTGAAAAAATGTGCCTGTGGATATTCATGGAAGCCACAACAAGGACTAGAAGAGTGGACATGGAAATGTTGAAACACTTTGAAAAGACATTTTTCTCTCTCTACAAAAAGGAAAACATGCTGGCTAATGTGTTTTAATGTGTACTCTTTGTCTTGTTTCATAACAGCATTGTTGTATATTATGTAGGGTAACTAAGATATCCAACAGCACAATTAACTAAATGTCAGAAAAGCACCAACGTACAGTTTTAAAAGTATGAAATAAGAGGAAATGCATCTTTTGTAAATGTGGTAACTTTTAGTACTTTTATGTTTTGTACTTGACTTTGTGCTTTATGTGTGAGTTAGGCATAAAGGTGCAACTGAGAGTGCTGAGAGAACAAGTATATGAAACGGATAAGAGTGAGACCTTTGGCCATCATGCCTTTCAGTTGTTTTTGCATGAAATAAAGTACTTTGATAGCTTTAGGTATTTTACAGTATTGAGAAAAGTCATTTTTGCAGTTAAGTCTTACTGTTTCACTGAGATGGATGAAAACATTTTAAGGGGACTATAATGATGGTGACAATAACATTTTCTACTCAGAAGTCCTGAGATGTTAAGAAGAGGTCAACAAATCTGTAGGGTCATTACTTTTCTTAGTATAGGTGCAAACAAAACAGCTGGCATCATAAAAAACATTTCTTCTTATTCAGAAAATGATGTCCTCAAAGCCTAAAATAAAATGTACAGAGTGTTTTATCTATTTTTTTTTTTTACATTTTTTGTCCACTTGGACACTGCTCAAAAATGAGCCTTGGATTGTTGACTCAACACAAGTGAAAGCAGTGAGCCTTTTACAATAGACTGATTAAGTACTGTATACACACCACAAACATAAACATGTACAGTGACCTTGTTTCTAAATCCAATCTCTGGATGCTCCTCAATTATAATGTCTTCTACAGTTGTGTAACATGTTTAGAACTAAGAACCGAACATAATCATTTAAATTCAGTCCTTGACAAGTCTGAAACAATATTGTTTTGGTTGAAAGCTACACTCATATTTATTACTGAATGACTGTATGTATAGGGATATGCATATGAAACACGTGAACTGGGATGCAGGTGTGACTCACATATACAATATATCATTTGTCTGTATCTATCAATATGCCTTTCATTTTCAATACCAGTGCTTTTGCACCTTTTAATGTGAAAAATGTGGAACTCCTGTGCCATAAGAATTATAACCCAACTAGTATGTTTAGCACAGCTCATAAAACATAATCTGCAAGAAGCTAAAATGTGTTACAAAAATAAACAGTAAGCATTTTTGTACAGTGGAACTTTTATGGTGCAATATATAGTGACTTGTGTAACTGTATGCTGTGGTCTGGTCTGTATGATCCATTAAATACAAAAAACAGAATAAAGTAAGTGATGGACTTCTCTATCTCGTGAGGTTGACATCAAAAGTTGTAATATCCATTTGGATAGCTGCATTATTTCAAAGTTGCTTAACTTGTCTATATTTAATTGTACATGTATAAACATTTTAATTGATATAATCAAGAGATCAAGGTGAACTACGTTTGTGATGAAATATATTCATATGTCAAAGTTCAAGTTACTACAATGTAATACCTGTCCCACCCTCTTAAACTTCATAACCAACTTGCTTAAGTTTTACTTCAGTAGAACTGGCTTAGTTGATACATCATAATGTTCTACAACATTTTACAGGTTCTTCTGGTTTAAGCACAGTATGGGTATCAGCTTTATTTGAATAATTTTCCACATTTGAATTTGAATAACTTTTTGGGGCAGTGAAGCTTAAAAGCTGACAAAAAATAGCTAAGAATATTGAAATTGCACTGCTGTGCCTATTCAGCCCTAGGAAAAAAATAGCATGTAAGTTGATAATGTGGCTTACAGAGTGATGTTATCTAACAGTTGTACTGTAATTTAATGTTGGACATTTTCTAAACAAGGCACCCTTTAGAGTCAAGCCTAATGAGCATGTGTGTCGGCCGCTCCCTTGTATTCTCCACCAAGGGGTCGCCACAACAGATTAATCCGCATTAGTAATTTGACAGAGGTTTACACTAGATGCCCTTCCTGATGCAACCCTCCATGGCAAGAGGGGCTTGTGTCCCCAACTGGAATTGAACCAGGGACCTTTTGCTTCAAAGGCGAATGCACAAACTACTATGCTACCAGGGACACATGAGCCAGTGTAAAGAATATAAATCTTTACCACGCCAGAACATCACCTCTTTCTTTTAACATATTTAATACACTTTTACCTTAATATATTTGTTTAGTTATATTTATTTTATTTAGCTATATACCATTCTACATATTAAATCTATTATATATCTGTTGTGTTTAACTTTATCTTTTAATTTTTTTAAAAACTGCTTTAACAAAATAATTTCCCAAATCAGGTAAAATTACAATATGTATTATCTATTCTTATTAACACCTGGTTTACTATACTGAATAATGCATTGTTGCATGTGCATGTACTGTAGATAGCGCCTTGTTAGATGAAATTATTGATATTTTTAATAATAATAATATAATAATAATAATTTAATTAAGTTCAGAAAATTATTTATTTGCATTTCTTTGTATGAATCACAAATCTGTTAATCTCCTATCAGAGAATGTGATGCAATACACCAGAATTAACACCACTGCATTATTAAATGGTAATAAAATCTCTCTTTGTTTTTGCAAGAGAATGTGGCAGGATGTTCTGCGGAATATTTTGTTTGCTGTTTTTTCACTGACTGACGTCTTTTAAGGACTGATGGTAACACATTTCAGTTCGTCTACTACCTACAAAAGGATGGTAAGACTTTGATTAAGGCACAATGTGTTGTTATTGTTCCTAACTAAACTTTTCTGTAGGCTTCTCAGACATGGTTATTGTTTATATCCAGTTGTTTCTCCCTGATATTAAGACAATGTCAGTGTGAACAAAAACATGAATACTGAACTTAAGTGCCAAAGGGGAAAAAAAGTCAACCATACATGTATGTATGTATGTGTCTACAAAGATCTGTCTTCTGCAGTCAAGAACTTCAAGAACTCAAGCTTCTACCACTGGAATGTAAGTATTGAGTCAAATGAAAATTATATTGTTATATTTAAGTCATATAAAGCAAATAATACATTGAATTGGAAATTTATATCACATTGTGTGGTGATACTGTCAAATTCTTAATACTGCACACACAACAACCCTTTTCTGAGAATAAGTCAAATGGGACACATCCGAAAGCTTTGAGTGTTTCATAATAATTCCAAAATCAAAAACTTAAAATACTTTAAATCTCACATTATCTTTAGTTAAAAAAAAAAAACTGGGTCCTTTGAGCATTTTGCTTTTAGGTATTTCTATTTCTGAACAAAACATTTTACCTTTAATTGAATCTTCTTTAAACACAAAGATGCATTGCATATTTCAAAAGTGCAACATATGTGAGTGAAAGCAAAAGGGATATTTTGAGAAGCAAGCATTTGAGGAAGTCCATGACAATACCTGTATCACATGTGATGACAGTGAAAATGGCTCCTGCTGCTCTGTAGTTCTTCACTGACTAAAATGAGCCTATACATACACACACTGTGCTGCCATTATGGCCATCTTTATCATGCTAAAAAAAACCTCAGTGTTAAAAGCAAGATTTATAGGAAAGGCTATAATATCATGAATCTTAAGTATATGACATTTTTAACATAAAAGCCTTATGAATTGTGCTAAAGGCCATGAGATGTGTATATGAATGAATAAATAGGCTGCATATAGAGAAACACTTTATTGCAGTACAAAATGTTTGGTTAATTATGAACACTCTTTTACACAATATGATATTATTTTATATCTTTTTTAAGTGGGTGTCCCAATGAGTGAGCTTGTCTCTCTTTTCAAGTCTTTGTGTGTGCATACATGACCTCATCTCCCCAGAGAGATGAGGTCATGCCTGAGGAGGAAAGAATAGTATTCAGGCCAACAGGACCAGTTATTTTTGTTTTAGCATCCTTTTTAATAGGCTCTGATTCTGTTTTCACTCTTTAGCATAAAAAAGATCCGCTCTTTACATGTCTTTTAAGTAAAAGAAGAACAAAGGCTTTTAAATTGTTGTGATTGAGAGAGTAAAAATATCTTGAGATAAGAAACATTTCTTGCTTTCTTTCTCATCAGCAGTGCTCTGACTGGAAATTGCTAGAGTGCCTGCTCTCTGCTGCTCTGCCCCACTGACAGACTACCACACTAATGCATGACACAGCAATGCACCAGTGTGTAACAAAGCATTAGAACAACCTCCAGCTGGCACTACTAAGTTAACACATGTAGACCATACATCAGTGCATTATATTTATATCTGACTTCTCACTTGCTAGGCATATCTTTTATAGTACTTAAAATAAAAATATTTTAAAATGAATGATCTATTTCTTTTAAACAAGCATAGCAGCCCCTGTTCCTCGGTTAAAAAAAATCTTTATATATTGTATTATTGTATCTATACCTAAAAAAAAGTTGAATGTAGAACAGATTTTGGAGAATTAAAAGTATGAGGACATATGGACGGAGCTTATGCGTCTGCAGACTTCACAGCTCCTGCACCCCTCCCCCTCTGTTTCTTTCCACTGCGCCTGCTTGCTTTCAGCACCAAGGACAGAGACCTGCCTAATAGAGCCACGTTGCCTGGCAACGTGTTCTTTTCCCCTGAGCGCTGAATCTGCCTGTAAATTACTGTTCTGACGAGCCCATCCCCACTTCCACTTCAGCATCCGCAGCTTGCAGTCTTCTCTGCAAATATAACCGCTACCTTAATCTAAGAGCCGATTATAATAATAAAATGTATGCAAATTGTAACAGTCGGTATCACTATTGCAGCAAGGGGTGGATGATGGAGGCTAAAAAGGGAGGAGGTGATGCAGAATGCGGCAGCGCTCGTGCACGGGCACGTATATAGTTGGCGTAAATCTAGAACCAACCGGTAGCAGTAGCAGATGGGAGGGGTGCAAATATTTTAAGCTGTATGTAGGTCACTCTATTTTCTAATTGATGTAAGGATGATCGTAGCTTTTTATTTACTGCCATCATTCGCCATACATTTCTCCACCCACTACGGCTGAGCGGTGACTCTGCTGTAACGGGAACCTGGTGTAATCACGTATGAACACTACGCGAGTGGATTCATTGTTGCGCTTGCAGGTTTAATCCATATGATGTCACTGCTCACATCTGAAATAGACTTAAGACTGAAGTGTGCTGATAGACCAGAGAAAGTGTAAGCAGAGATGATGTGATCAGCTTTACCAATACATAATAAAACAAGGCAAGACTTTTTTAAAAAAAAACATGTATATGATATTCAAATGTTTTCTTGTTTGCATGAATATTTTTCTCAAAAAAAGAATGATGTCACTTGCCCCAACTCTAAAAGAAAAAAAAAGTTTGAGTTGAACACTTTATGTACTGAGGAAAGTTAATTGCAAGTATAACAAGTTAGAGTGTTTGTCACTGCATGTCGGCCAGCTGAAATGCAATAAAGTGACATTTATCAAGACTCAAGATCAAATTTAACAGTTAGGAAGATATTTTTTCTTTTTTTTATAATTGGAAATTTTGTGAAACTGGACACAAAACTGAAAGTAAAAGAAAATGAATATGACTTAACGGATGAACCTCTCTTTCCCATTTGTATTTCAGAATCTGCTTGTAACGACATTAAAAATAAAACGCACAGCAAAATATTTAATGTGTCTATAGTGTGAGTTTCTGTAGTTCTAAATGGGGATGCGGGATAGTGTTTCAGGAGAATCACAGAGACTAAACTGAAAGGAAAGATCATCTCATCCATGCAGCATCATTATATTGACAAGGGGCGGTGCTATTACACTATGTATTACTATATGACGTGTGAGAGGTGTTGAGATTCCGGTGGGGTTCTAGTCCAGCACAGGACTAGAGATGATCCAGCTCTCCGTTCAAAGGGTCCGGTCTCCTGGTCTGATGGGTGTTACCCTAACAGATTTCCTAGAGTACTTTTAAGCTGGTGATAAGGGACTCGCTCAGCCTCTCTAACTACTGTTAATTCCAACGTCTACCCTGCTTCCCTCAATCTCCCTCCCTAACTGGTAGCCAATTTAGGCAGATGAGCGACCGAGCACGTTGGTTATAGCAGCTCGCTTGTGAATCCCTGGCACTTGGTCAATCGGCTGAGTAAAGATTTTAAAGACGAGGATAAATTCGTCCTAAGGGGCTGTTTTATTTAGGTGGACTCACGACTAGACTAACCTTTCAGAACCTATAGATGCAACTTGCACACTTAAACTTAGCTTTTACATGGCTGAGGAGATTTAGTGAATAGTCAGAATCAATTCTTTAAATGCAGGAATATGAATTTATTAAGCAATTTAGCAATGGCCAAGCATCAGCATTAAATCATTTTATGTAATGCAAATCAACCTAAAAAATCAAGCCGTTACTCCATTGTACTCACTTCCCTAA
>VUQH01003828.1:0-10639 GCA_015106775.1 Etroplus canarensis | reverse complement strand
ATCTGGAGGATGTTTGGTCATTTGTTCTGAGCCCAACTATTTCTAGTTGATATCTCTCAACCTCATGCACCAGCTCAAGCTCTTTCCCCACCAGAGAGGTGACGTTCCATGTCCCAAGAGCCAGTCTAGCCAGCCGAGGATTGGGCCGCCAATTCACATAGCACCGGACCCCCATGGTCCCTCCTGCAGGTGGTGAGCCCACTGGACGGCAGACCCACGTTGCTTCTTCAGGCTGGGCCCGGCCGGGTTCCGGGTTCTTCTAATATTCCATTTGTTTATTTAAAAGTCTTGATTGGATGATTGGGAAATTATACAATTTCCTACAAAACATTTTTGAAATGGATAATCAAACTGGCAAGTGTTGCACAGAAAAAATATATACGGCACTACATGCAAATGCTGATAACATGAAACAACAACCTGATTCCCCACCTCCCTCCATACGCAGTCTGTGCAGACTCAGGTTTCTTCATCCTGACGGCAAACCTGATACTGCTTTCCAGAAAGCGCCCCGGCTTGGGTTATATACGGGACACGTTGCAGGTTTTCAATATGAGTGCAGGTATTATGATGAATGTGAAGATGGGTCAGAAACACGAGAACTCCTTCTTGTACACTTAATTTAAAAAACAATATGAGTCTTGACCCACTAACCCCTGTGGCAGAGCCTCATTCTCTGCAGCTTTCTCCCAACACTGAGGCAATCTGTGTGGGCGCTCCCACCAGCTCTGCAGAATCATTATGTGTTTCAGTGCAGGTACTGTAACTCTGAACATTATGACGCCTCACAGCACAGCAGAGAACATTATTCACCAGCTGCACAGATTCTCTGTGATCTCC
The DNA here is from genome assembly GCA_015106775.1 of Etroplus canarensis. Taxonomy (NCBI): domain Eukaryota; kingdom Metazoa; phylum Chordata; class Actinopteri; order Cichliformes; family Cichlidae; genus Etroplus; species Etroplus canarensis. The sequence goes on along the minus strand of VUQH01003828.1, from coordinate 9,799 downwards.
TGGCAGAGCCGGAGATGTCCAACTCTGCTGCAGAGCCAATAAAACCGACTACAAATGTTATATAAGTGAGCCACAGCTGGCAAGGAGCAGCAACGCAGACATACACATCTGAGGCAGGGAGCTGCTTCCTATAGGGACAAGGCTGTGTTTACCTTAAAAAATATCACAGCGTGCTCTGGTTTTAAAGCCTGATGCCAAGCAGGAGTTGTAGACAGAATGAGATGTCTGAGTCAGGCTTAAAGTTCTTTTTGTGAGAATAGAATGCAAGCAAAAGGGAATTTAATGTTACACTGAATGTTAGATATTTCAGTGAGTATCTAGAAATTAGCAGAAAAGATTACATTTCTTTATCTTTAGGAAGTCAAACACTTTGGAGAAGAGTCGAGGGGTAAAACCCAGAAGTAAAAATCATGTGTAAATATCATCGGAAAAAAACACCTTCGGCTGCTCCCTTGCATTTTTCCCCAAGGGGTCGCCACAATATCATCAAAATAAGGATGGATGTTAATTAACACCCAGTTGTCTTGGGGGCATTTCAGCAGCCGCTCACAGTCTTGCTTTTAAGAAGCCATTATCCTGTATCACAGGCTGGGATCTGAAGATATTCTACATGTTTGTTTTAAAGACAAGACGCGAGATCAGCTCAGGGTCTCCGGAAACATGCTAATTGGAGGCTGACGGCTCCAAACTTTGTCGTAGTTTAAGCAGAGAAAGCACAACAGCGAGGGTGACGGTCTTAAGACTCATCACAATTCAAAGCACACAATTTAAAATGTTACTCACTGACTAACAGTTCACACCACAGGCTGTCTGAGCTCCCTCACTTTATCTGCTGGTGTTTGGGTCTAAACAGTAAAGAGATACATGTTGTAAGGTTCCATTAGTCAAGGTCAAGATAAAAGTGAGCTGTCTTGAGACAGCTACTAGATTACCAGCCACATGAGGAGGACTATAAAAGTTTAAAGTATTTTTTTAAATTCGGGAAAAGCTGGATTTCATTTGCCAGAGTTGTGTATATTTTGGTTATATGATTATGGATATAAAAACAGGGTGTGATACATTGAGCTTAAATTTGAGCCATAACCCTAGCCAGCAACTACTCTGACTGCAAAAAGACTTCCAGTTGTAGAGAAGTCGATGGGAAAAAGGAAGAACGTTCGCATGGGGCACTGTGCAGCCCTGTTCAATCAAGTTGAGGTCTGGACTTTGAATGGTTCATTGCAACAGCTTGAGGCATTTCTTTGTCTGCCATTCTGTCACACCTGTTGCATGACCCAATTTCAGTCAAGCTTTAGATGTCAGTCAGATGGCCTCACATTTCACACTAGAATGCTTTAGTATACAGAGGAGTTCACAATCAACCCAGTGACTGCAAGGTAGACGAGTCCTGTGGCAGCACAACGAACCCAAATCATCAACCCTCTACCAAGCTGGTATAAGGTGTTTGTGCTGATATGCAGTGTTTGGTTTTTGCCAAATGTGGCGCTGTGAATTATGGCCAAAATTCTCCACTTTGGTCCCATCTCCCCAAAGAACACTTCCAAGAAGTCTTGTGGATCACACGCCACTTAGTAAACCTAAGCTTTGCTGCCACGTTCTGTTTAAAGAGAGAAGATGCTTTCTCCTGGCAATCTTTCCAAATAAGCCATACTTGTTCAGGCTTTTTCTAAGTGTACTGTAATGAACTTCAGCATTAAATATGTTAACGGAGGCTTGTAAAGTCTGAGATGCAGCTCTTGAGTTGTACCACTGGCTGGGAACATTGTGACATTGTGTTAACACACAACTGAATGCTTCAGACCAGCAAACTGCCAAAACTTCTGCTTTCACAGACGTGCTCCGACGAGCTGATGATCAGTTAATCTAGTGTATCTGACCGGCAGCACCTGGCTGCTACTTACCCTCTTAATTCCTAGGGAAGCCCCCAACTGGGACACCAAGCACAGTCTACTGAGTAAGCGAATTACTCCACCAACACCCTACGTAGTCTTTAAAACATTTATAAGATGATTGTTACTTCAATGCATGAACATTGTAGCAGTTGCGACATCAATACCAAAAGACTCCAGGTGCATCTGATGGTCTGGGATGCGAATGCAGACGGTGAAAATTCGACTGGGTAACAAACGCCTTGCCTTTTTCTTGTCAGAGGTTTACTTCACATTCACTAATGCTCAGACTGGACTGGCATCCGCCTGTCGCTGTGAGCCACTTTGAGGCTTTGAAGGAGCCTATTTTCAGATGAAATACCCCAAATTAATTCGCAAACGAGAACCAAACCTTTTGGCTGAGAATCCCCAGCTGAGTCACAGTGGTCCCCCGCAGCATGTGTGTGAGGTTCAATGAGAATGAGCGGCTGGAGCCATTCTTCAAGTGATCAATTTACTTTGCAAACTCTTAAAGGCAAAGTAAGAACTATAGCTGTCAGATCAAGGTAAATGAGCTAATAATATTTTCCTCTGAAATATTTTAGTATAGATTTACTATAAAAGAAGGCTCTATAAGGTTCTCTTTTTTTGCCAATGTGCAATCTGGCACAGCATGTTTCAGCCTTGAGTCCCGTTATTTTCGTCAACCGTTTAAATTTACACCATGAAAGTCATGCAGGAAACAATCATCTTAACTGCTCTGATGCTGAAAAAGGGCCTACATATGATTATAAGGCATGAATAATATGAGCAATGTCTTAGTACATGTTATTTTTAAGTCAGTTACAGATTTTATGCTACTATAGAGATGCTGATAACACAAAAAAGGTTTACCATGATGATAGAGAAGTGTATAAATGAATAATAATTTTATATTTGCAGTTTCAGAGTGTACAAACTGAACATAAAGCTTTAGGTCAGCGCCTCGTGGCATGCTTCCAGGTCTCTCCACAGACTTCTGAGCATTGACAAGAGTTTCAGCAGCAGACGGAGCCCACTATCTGCAGGATCACCTGCAGCCAGGGGCCTCTGGAGGAAGGTGAGGTTTATAAAGCTCAGCTGGATGACACCCACACAGAGGGCTCAGGAAACTCTCAGCTGTTTAGTTATGAAACAGCACCTTCAGTGCTTTTATTTTTTCAGAAGAGGATTAAGCCTTCATTAATGCATTAATGGATCAGCGCTGCACTGAGGACCTGAAAACATCCAAGTAAGCACAACAATCTCATCCCTGGCTGATACTAAAAGCATCAGCAGCTCTGTGCGCGCGCGTGTGTGTGTGTGTGTGTGTGCGCGCATTTTTAGATAACTGTTGTGCATCAGGCTTGTGTCACACACTGACAAAGATTTTCTAAATGTAAACAGTTTTGTTGGGAGAACTCCAAACAGCCCATCAGTTCGGAAACTAGGGTTCAGCTCAGGATAAAGACTTCAGTGAACAGATTTAAACCCTTCGCCAACCAACAGTTGTGGTATTTGCACTTTGACACAAGTAAGTTTCATCACTTTATCAGCAAAGTTTCCCCCAGCAGGTACCTGGTAGCCTGCTGGGTTTAGCCACTTAGCATTGAGTTCCTGTTAACTGATTTTACACACAAAAAAAAACAGATATCTGTCCACTCATTTCCACTAACTAATACAGCGGAGAGCAAATGTCTTGAGCCACCCCTCATTTCTTTTCATTTTGTCAGAAAATGTCTAAAACAAACGCAAACAAATGGAAATACAGTACATGAAGCAAAAACAGTTTGTACGATTCTAACAAGCTTGAAAGTTAATATCTGGTATTGTTCAATACAGCCTGAACTCTCTCAGGCAGCTTTCTTGGCATTTCTTTAAAGGGCAAATGAAACATTTTCAGAAAACACATAATTGGATTAGCAGTGCAATTTTACCCCTAAACGTTTGGATATTTGTTCAAAATATGTTTTTCATTTTGAGTATTTTGGGGTTTTGTACTGTCCGGAACTGTCCGTTGGTTTCAAATCGCCACTCAGGTTTTTCCATCCCGGTGATGTCAGTGGAGACGCACAGGTCAGCCCCGCTCATTCACTTCCAGGCAAACTCAGCTGATTTTTCTTGAGTGTCATGTGCTATTGCATCGTGGTACGCTGTAAAAATGCGTCAGGAATGGGCCTGGGAATGTTCAAGCTTCCACTGAAGCCAAATCCAAAGAAACTCGCATCTCAGGTCCTGTTTCAGGTCTTCACTCGATTTTTTCCCGTTTCTTAAGAACTTGCCTCTCAGACACAGTTCATCAGCTGTGGATAGTTTTTTAGGCCTGCCACTTCTTTTGTCCTCCACTTGTCTAATTTCCTGAATTTTTTTAAGGACACGCATGTACAAAAATGTATTCACTTGCTTTCATTTAAACATTAATATTTTATATTTTTTACATTCTTAAACATTTCCCCAGAGGGTCAAAATAAAAGGGGAGAAATAATTGCATATTAATATCTCTCATTTATGAGCAAATAATTTAAAACGTTAAAAGAAACAGTCCTTTTATTCTGGTCATTATATAAACTATTACTTCAATGAATTTCATCAATCAGTTCAATCAGGATATGTGATGTCATTGCCCAGCACTAGACTGCAACACTTTTTCTTCACAGACGTATGCAATACCTCAGCTGGTTGATACTGACACATTACTCCAGTGTTCAATCCAATATTACAAATTACAACATACCTCCACTAAGCCCTAAGAGCTGTCAACAACTATTGTAAACTGATTATATAATCAAATTTAAAAACAATAATCAAACATGAACATTTTTATTTCATTTGTGATTATGGTTGTACAAAATGTGCTATTCAGCATGATCAACTCATTTCTGAGCAAAATTACCCTGTACTGCATTTGCATCCATTAGCAGAGGTCTTTGGCTATGCAGAGCGAGGGATTCTTGATAAGCAACCTATACAGATGTGCTCGTGTGCAGTCTTCCAAAAAACCAACAGCATGTAGCCCGATGGCGATGATGCTATGAATGCTGATCGGTTGAAAAGTGGGCTTTTGACAGGAAATAGAACCATAGCAAAATTCACCACAAACCATGAGAACTACAGATCATAGTTGCAGTGGACAGTTTTCATTGTTTCTAATACTCGGTTTCACTTCAGTACAAAGAAGTTCTTTGTATATTACGACTTTGGCCCTCTCCACAGCAGCGGCTTAACTGAAGTAACAACATCAGCACAGGGTAGCCCACAGTCCACATACTTATGACACTAGTGACAATACACAGCTACATGCAGATGACAGCATGCAAAGCTGTGCATAGACCAACAAACAATCACGCTGGCCTGGTGACGGCAGGCCTTGTTCTGCTGTGCAGCCTCAGGGAGAACACGGACCACCGTTCCTTCAGATCAATTAAAGATAATAATAATAAATAAGTAATAAAAGAAAGAAAGAAAAAGAGTCTCGGCTCTCCTCAGGCAGCATCTAACATACCTGGGTGGCCAGCCAAAATGAAGTTCGAGTGGGAAAATATTAGATTATTATCATTTTTTCGGTCGTGCACCTAAAAAAGCTCCTAGATGAGTGCACGCTTGCGCTTTATCCAAAAATAACAAGCCCTCCCAGAAGAAATGAGCTAACATGCATGAGAAGTCAACTGAATAATAATAATACGACACAAACTTCCAGTTTGGCTGTCTCGCTGCCGCCAAACAATTCCTCCAGATTCAGACTGCTTGGTTGTTACTGAATCGCACACGTTTACTTTCTTGTTTAAAGTTCGCCTGAGCATTTTAAGGTAATTCAGGAACTGCGTTCGTTAATTAAGCAGCACATTCACGGTTAGGCTTTCCAGTCATCGTCTCCTCCCTGCAGGTACGGGGATTCAAACTTTACTAAACTCTGCTGACAGCAGCCCAGGCTTTTCCCACCAAAGTTTCTCTTTGAAGAAAAACTGAGTCAAACTGTGAATGTCAGGATATTGTCATAATGTAGAAGCGAGCGCAGCCATCTCCCAGATAAAGTTGCCTCTGTATCGGCGACAACTTAAAGGAGAATTTCTGCCTGGAAATTATGAGACAGGACGGAGAGCAGCTGCTCTATTCAGTTCTGCTTTATTATTTTCATCCATGGAAGGGAGCTTGCCTTGCATTTTTATTGCTTGTTGTGCCGTCTTCTTTATTATTTTTATAGTGTTTGCAAAGCGCCTCTGCTTCTGCCCTGGAAAGTTTTATATACAGCAGATTAGGTTTACATTTCATGCATGTGGGTGTCTTTATGTTTGTGTGAACTGCTGCACGAAATTAACAGGAAAGTTGAGTTTGCACTGTGGATGTTTACCGACAATAATTGAATAGAACGGCCGTTCCTGTCTTAAAGGATCATACCGCTGTGTTTGCTATGATAAGCCACTTTTGTTTTCATGGTTGAATGCACTTCTAACATCCAGTGGATTTCTCTTCATCTTTATTGTGTGGACTCTTGACATTCTGTCCCGGTGGACATCAAGCCTGCATTTATCTTTGAAACGTTTCAGGAGTTTGCTAATCCTTTTCCTGCTGTGCCCGTCCTATGGATTTGGATATTTGTTTTTCTTTTTTTTTTTTCCCCCCACACAGGGAAATACACGGCCCGGCCTCTCAGCTCGTTCGCCGGACTTGACTCATTTTCAGTTCCATATTTTTACTCTTGGGACTCTATTACAGTAGCTTTCTATGAATCACATCTCAAAACAATACTTATTTATCTAATACTGACCCTTTACAAAGACCCCTGCTTCATCTTCTGTGTGAAACAAGCCATTTAACCTCCTTTCTCTTTAAGGCCACTTCACTAAGAGCCTTTCTTCTGATTGGCTGCCCCCGCCTGCCTTCCACTAACAACTTTTAAGCCCCACCTCATGTGAAGTACAGCCAACCCAATATTTTGTCAACCAAAACCCACCCCCACCATGAACCTGCCACTCCTACTACACACCTCACCATCCTCATACACGTCCTGCACCACCTTCACATACTTCTCCTGACTTCCTCATACAATTCCACACTTCCTCTCCTGACACCCTATCATATGCTTTAACAAGATCCACAAAGACACAGTGCAGCACCTTCTGACCTTCTCTGTACTTCTCCATCAGCACTCTCAAACCAAACATTTCATCTGTAGTACTCTCTCTCAGCATGAAGCTACACTGCTGCTTGCCTCATCACCTCTCTTCTTAGCCTAGCTTCAACAACCCGTTTCCATACCTTCATGATATGGATCATCAACTTGATAACTTGTAGTTACTGCAGCTCTGAAGAGGGCACTCCTCCAATCCTCAGGCATTCTCTCACTAAACAACCTGGTTAAAAAGTCCACTGCCCTCTCTCCTAAACATCTCCACACCTCCACAGGTATGTCACCGGGACCGAATTGCCTTTCCACCCTTCATAGCTCCCTCACTTCCTCCTTACTCTGCCCTTCCTTATTCACTTTCCTTCCTCTAACTGTCCTCCTCTCTTTCTCTCAGCTTCCTCATTCATCAGCTCCTCAAAGTACTCCTTTATCTTCTCGACACACGCTCTTCACTCGTTAGCACATTTCAATTGCTGTTGTGAAATCAGTACAGGCTAAAATGTCTGCACTGGCTAACATTATATAAATTCTTAAGCTAACATAATCTAATATTACACAACACTGATATGTTAGTGTGCATTTCAAAAATGAAATGATGCCATTTATTAAAGCATCAACGCAAACTGTTGCACAACTAATACATAAATCATAGTACTATATTCTGTTCTGTACTTCTGCAGCTTTTATTCACAGAAAAGCAATTTTGTAACAATCAAGTGTTCTTAAAGAAGGACTTATGTTTAGGTATATAGGATCATTTTTATTCTTTTTAAACAGGGTATCAAATTTGGTATTGGTCATGTAATTTTACTGGTATTGGTACCGACTGCTAAATGTATCATGACATCTAGAGTGGAGATGCCAACGTCATTATTTGAAACTTTCTAACGGCATGTATAGACACATATGACAGAAAATAAGGAAAAGGAAAAAAAAACTACCTTAAGATGGGGCTAAAATATGAACTGAGAGCTGCTTTGAGCAAAAAAACACCAAAATTCTCATTAACATGATCAGCCAGAAGTTTCCTCAAGCCAAGAGTGACCACAGAAACTGCCTTTTTGCTCCATTAAAATCTACATTAATTGCAAACATTCCATTAGCTTCCAGCTCTTTATAATAAAACAGGCTACAATGAGGATCCAACTTGTTCTGCCTCAGACAATCATAGCCCAGATGGCCCCGCAGAGGACTCATTAAACGATAACAAATAAGCTGGCCGGTAGATTTTAATATATGTGCTGCTGTAAATCACCTCCTGTATGCAATTGCGGCTCCTTCCACCAGCTACTACCAATGAGGAGAGAGCGACACAAGAAGCGAGTCGCCTGCAGTGAGTACAAGCAGCAGGTGGCATATGAGTTGCGTGTGACAGGCGGCGCGAGAGGCTCTCAGCCAGGTAATGGAGACATCATGTGGCCGCGCATGGCTGACCCCTCACAGCTCAGCAGAGAGGAGCTCAGAGGACAGAGGTTTGCTGACATTTCTGCTCGCCTGCCTCCTCCTAAACAATTTAATATCTCTGTGTTGCTGGAAGATTGCATAGTTGGGAAAAATCGCTGTCCTTATCGTTCTCTGATTACAGGCTATTCGTCAGAGTAACAAGCTGACATTCAGGGAACAGCGGGTTGTTCGATGAAGTATAGGTTTCCAATTGGACAGGAACACAACGACACGCACTTGAAGTGTTGGTGTTTTTGAAAAACAATTTAATTCAGGGCAGTTTATTTTGATAACTGACAAAATTTACAATAAAGCTATAAACCGTTCATTCTCTATCTAAGGAGGAAATCTGCCAAAGTTTCATAACAGATACAAAGGTGAAACTTTTGGGCCAAATAACAGGGGGCATTAATGGAAGAACACAACTCTGTGTTTTAGCAATATCACTAACTGCAGCAATCAAGTGTATCACAGTTAGATGGTTCAAACTTGACCGACACCCCAATGAAAAAATATATTTATCAGATGGTAAAGTCCAGTCTTGGCAATCATGACTTAGTGAATTGATCTGAATAAGCTCAGAGGTTTGAAATCATGCACACACACACGTTGTATGGACAAAAGTATTAGGCCACACCTCTTAACCACTGAACATTCAGGTGTTTCGTTCAGTCCCATTGCCACAGATGAACACACTAAAGCATCCAGCCATGCAGTCTGCTTTACAGACATTTGTGAAAGAAGGGGTCATTCAAAAAGCTCATAAAATGTCTTCCCTCCTAGATCTTCCACCATCAACTGTAAGTGGTATTATTACAAAGTGGAAGCATTAAGGAATCACAGCAACCCGGGTATCAAGACCTCACAGCTGTTCTGCCAGACAAATGGGCAAAAATTCCCACAGACGCACTGCAGAGCTTGTAGAAAGCCTTCCCAGAGGAGTGGAAGCTGTTACAGCTGCAAAGAGGGGGACCAACTCCATATTAATGTCTATGGATTTATAAAGGGATGTCATAAAAGCTCCTGTAAGTGTAATGTGTGGGTGGCCCAATACATTTGACCATATAGCATGTGTGTTCTACAAAGTGCTATTCCATCTTTTCATCATCACTTAATTGTAAAAATGGAAAAACAAAAGTTCGAACTGCACTAAAAAAAATGTATAAGTGTCGCGGCTGATGAAAAATAAGACTGCATAAAAAGCCGACTGATGCATCATCCACTTCCTCCAACTACACTGAAACTAAAGGAGGGGCCTGGAATCATCTGCAGTCAGAGTTTGTGCTGTATTGATTAGGGGGAGGAGACGTGATACTGCTGTTCTAAACACACACCAGCATGTACA
>VUQH01003825.1:4419-30550 GCA_015106775.1 Etroplus canarensis | reverse complement strand
GAAGGCACTCTGACCCAGCATGGCTACCACAGCATCCTGCAGCGACATGCCATCCCATCTGGTTTGTGTTTAGTTGGACCATCATATTATTTTCAACAGGACAATGACCCCAAATACACCTCCAGGCTGTGCAAGGACTATTTGACCAAGAAGGAGAGTGATGGAGTGCTGAGCCAGATGACCTGGCCTCCACAGTCACCTGACCTAAACCCAACTGAGATGGTTTGGGATGAGATGGACCACAGAGTGAAGGCAAAAGGGCCAACAAGTGCTCAGCATATCTGGGAACTCCTTCAAGACTGTTGGAAAACCATTTCAGGTGACTAACCTCATGAAGCTCATCGAGAGAATGTCAGAGTGTGCAAAGTGTGTGAACAAAGTTTTTTTTTTCTTGGACACATATTCTTATGTGCAAACATCAGTTCTGCCTTTTGTCCCACTTTGTTGCCCCTCATTAACACCAATGCCACATTCTGACACAGCCCTCTATTGTCATACACTGCAGCTTCTTACTGGCCCATTACAGAAACAAGTGCGGCTAATACTTACAGATAACGAAAAGGTTGCAGAATAACCGTAAACACTTTAATGAAACATGCCCAGGATCTGACACAGCTGCTTTTTATTGATTAAACAATAAATATAAAAGGAAAAGAAAACAGCCGATTTTACTGGTTTATTCTGCCATACAGGCATGAAGCCAGGCCCAGAGCCAGGCCTGACTAGAGGGCATAATGAATACTTAATCAGCTGAGTAACTTCCTTTTTTCTTTTTAATTGGGTACAACTGTAGAGAAGGTTTATTCTTCACCTCTTTGTTATTTAAGTGGCTTTAACAGGCCTGTCGGCAGCATTGTTGAGTGCATGATTAGGATAATTTGGCAAAACCTGTACTCGTCAGCTCTGGGAGAAGAAGAAGAATCCTATCTTTTAAGCACAGTATATTAAGGCGCTATTATTTTCTTAAAAGCAAAAATGTGAATGTTGAAATTTGCATGATAAGAGGCAAGAGGTTAGAGAGGCATGTTTTTCACTTTAAATCCTAGTTTAATCAAAGTGAATAGCGATAGATTATCACAGGTCCACACGGGTGCTTGTTAAAATGAAGGGACCCATATGAAATGTGTTCCAAATTATCTGCAGTGTAATGACAGATTTGCGGAGCTCTTTGGCTAAGCAGAGAGAACAATCAGGGGATTTCAACCAGTGCGGGCCTCGTGTGCAGCCCTCCTTGGCCTAGAAAGAACGCTGATTGCTTGAAATGTTGTTGCAGTAGACAGTTTTCATTGTTTTAAAACTCTCAACTTTTCTATTGCACCAGCTAAGCTAATGAACTAACAATACAAACATCGTAGTACACACCTCATGGTGTTTTCACTTATTTAGGACACTGCCCTCTGGTGACAATAGACAGCTACAACATGTATACCAAGTTATGCAAAGCTCTCTGTAGTATCTACACACTAACAACTTAGTACCAAGGTAGTTCCTGCCTTGTTGTCAGAAAAAATACATTTATATGAACAAATATATCTAGGTTATGTTTGAGTTTATGTCAAGAGAAACCCAAAATATGTCAGCTGAAGTTCTCTGAACATAACATATCCAGGTTTTTTGATGGGAATTTTTATGGATATGACTCTTGCCTCCATCATAACACAACAGTATTGGTTATTGTCTTTTCAGTATGCTTTCATAAGTGAACTTTCTCTGCCTGGGTACTATTAAAGTTCCATTTCCATAGTAAAATATCTGAGAATTCTATTTTCTTATTTCTAACACGCAAGGGTGACTAGAAGAGTTCAAACTCAATTATATTTTTCAGACAGAAATCAAAGCAAACACAAAAAAATGTATGTTTCATTTGAATTTCATTTGTTCAGTGTTTTTTTTAGTAAACACATACATTGAAAGACAAATTGAGAAATAATGTGGTTTTTTTCATACAGTCACACACAGGTAGTTCAGAAAGAAATAAAATTAACTTTCCTGATACATCACATTTTAGTCATTAACCCCACTATAAACCTATTACACAGAAATAAAAAGAGCCTTCACAAAACACCTTTTTAACTGCAAAACCCAACATAAAATCTGGTGATTTATGGTGGGTGAGTTCAACCAAAAGAAACCATAAGCCAAAAATATTCCCGTCTATCATGCTATGCCATCATGCTGACAGCGTTTGTTGCCAGATGCAGTAAGCATAGCTGGTATAGTTTTGCCTTGCGAGTGTGACTGAAATGAGTTTGACTCATTTTGTATTAATGTTATAATGCTATTGAGTACTGATGGTTTAGGTGTTACTGGTTTGAACCCATCACATGATGGCCTCCAGATTTAGATGATCTCCCACTAAAACAGTAGGACTAATTATCTGAAAAACAAAGGGCATTCCCATCAGCCATGCTCTCCTTTGTGTTCAGGACTCATTACCAAATGGCATGCTAACATGGTAGACTCAGACTTAACTGACGAGAAGGTCCTGGGTTTAAATGCACCATCTGGCTGGGGCCTTTCTGTGTGGAGTTTGCATGTTCTTCCTGTGCCTGCATGGGTTCTCTCCAGGTACTCCAGCTTCCTCACACAGTCCAAAGAAATGCATGCTAGCTTAATTGGTGATTCTAGCTTGGCCATTTATGAGTGTGAATGGTTGTGTGTCTCTATTTTGCCCCTGCAATAGACTGGCGACCTGTCTAGTGAGTACCCCATCTCTCACCCTGTGACAGCTGTGATAGACTCCCGCTGGACCTTGCTAGCTGGGCTGAACCTCAAATTAGAGTTCAGGCAGCCACCATATTACTTTTTTGGAGCCAGATGTGACCATCTTTGAATGAGAGTGTGGAGTGATAAAGTAACAGTTAAACAACGAGATGCATCTTTGAACTACACAGGTGCAACATACACAGATATCTTCTGATTAGCACTAGCTAAAATACTAATATAATACTACAGTTTAACTCACCAAAACTGAAGCAAAAACTTCGGGGATGGTCTATCACACTCCTGTCTGTATTATTTGTCAGATAATTCCATTACAAATTCCCAATAAGGAGTCAGCACCATAAACATAATTGTATTCCCTGACTGTTTTGTAATTTGGTTTCCCTAACTGTTTTATTGATTGCTGTTCAGCACTCGGGCCAACATTTGTTGTGCTTAAATGTGCTTGGTAAATAAACTTGACTTGGCTAAAATGGTTGAGAGGTCCCTTTCAGTGACTCCAAGAAGTGGAGGAGAGGCCAAGAAGACAGCTATTGGTCACAGCTGCTTGTGTCAGCACATCCGTCAATCAAAGCACCCACGCCCCTAACTTTAAGCCTAACAAAATCCAGAAAGTCACCCACAGTACTGTTGTTAAGGGGAAACTATCAATACACATGGAAACTGTTTTTGCTGACTGTAAACATGCTTTTAAATGCTGGCAATGTTAACATGGTAGTTAATGGGGATTGACAAACTTATGGAGCCAGTTTCAAGTGGCCGTTTGAGGAACTTGGAATTTTGGCACTTTGACTCTGACTTCATTTTTCAGTCCTGGAGATCTCTGTTTGGTAAAGACTTTTAGGCTAGTTTAATTCTGTTAGTGGCAGGAAAGAAAATGTGTGTATCTTCATTGTACTGTGGAGGCAAATATCTATGCAGCAGCATCTCCCTTTTTGGGTAAATGGAATTGGAAGTACGTTATCTGGACAAAAACATTTGGGCCACAGCTTGTAATCAATGTATTCAGGTGTTTCATTCTGTCCTGTTGCCACAGGTGTACAAAATAAACCACCTAGCCATGCAGCCTACCCATGGGTTCACTGAATTTGAGTGTGGTCCTGTAATAGGATGCCAATTTTGCAACAAGTTAGTTAATGAAAATGTCTTCCCTCTGAAATATTCCATGATTAACTGGTATTATTTCAAAGTGGAAGCGTTAGCAACAAAGCAACAAAGTCACAGGCCACATAAAGTTACAGAGGGTTGCTGAATGCTGAGGCATATAGCAAAAGTGGCCAACACTCTGCTGTTCAATAACTGCACTTAGTTCCAAATCTCCTCTGGCATCAACATCAGCACAAAAACTGTGCTTCATGGGTTTCCATGAATGAGCCACAGTATGCAAGGATCTAATGGAGGTTGGCTTCTCAATGCTTCAGCTTACCATGATATTTTGGACAATTCTACACTTCTAACTTTGTGGGAACAGTTCAGGGAAGGCTCTTTTCTGTTCCAGCGTGACTGTGCTCCAGTGCACAAAGTAAAGTCCATGAAGGCATGACTGGATGAATCTGATGGGCAAGAACTTCGCCCACTCACGCAGATCTCTGATCTCAACCCCATCAAACAAACAATAGCACTAAGACTAACCAGGCCCTCTTGTGGTCTGACCTTGAAAATCATTTTTTGGATAAATGGATAAAAATTCCCACAGACACACTCAAAAACCTTTTAGAAAGCCTTCCCTGAAAAAGGTGGAAGTTGTTACAGCAGCAAAGGTAGGACCAATTTCACAGTAATGCCTACGGATTTAGGATGTGATGTCACAAAAGGCATACATATCTCCAAGATTACATGCCAGCAGATGTAAACTGGAAAATGTTTTGGTTTTATTTGCATGAGCTGTGCCTGTCAGTTCATAGATGTAAATCTCGGGCCTACACAGGCTCCTGTGCAGAGACACAAAACGTCCCACACAGATGGGACTGTATGCACGTGGAAAAAGCACGCAGCAGAAAATCTAACACATGCAAGCCCAACCGTCTGCATACCTCAAGCACAGCAACATCAGTGTCTGCTAATTTTAGCTGAAAATGTGCCCTCAGACACATAAGCCATACAGAACAGATTCTCATCACAGATCTACCTTCATACACTGATAAGCCTGTGAACCCTGAGGCTATACTTCACAAGTATAATTACAGTAACTTAATCTTTAATGTCACCAAAGCTAACAGGTTCTCTGTTAGCACGATTTTATTATCTGTTAAAAGCTTTAATCACAGACTGGATTTAAAGTCTAGAGAAGCAGAGAGGACGTCATCACATTAAGGCAGAACAGAATAAACTTAAAGATGTGGCTTTCAGCAGGAGACACATAAGTATTAGCACAGGAAAAGGAGAGTCTGAAAGAAGTGGGAGCGACGCTGCCAAGCTCAGAGTCTGGATCGGCATCCCGTGGTGATTTAGATGTTTTGGACTTCAACCAGGCAGAGCTGAAAACTCTCCAAAGTATACTCAGACAGGCAGTGATCAGTAAGGGAAACAGAGTGAAGTAAGGGAAGGGGAGAGAGATTGAGAGTGAGAGAGAGAGAGAGGGAAATGAGGGAAAGAAACAGGAAGAGCTGAGATGACGGCAGAATTTAAACAGAGAGGTAGCAGTTTGGGAGGTAAAGACAGATAAGCACTTCCTCTTGGCAGAATAAAGAGGCTCCTGGGATTGACTTTTTCCTGCTTTTACATTTGCCAAAAATAACACAAGGCCTGAAATGCCTACATTTGCCCCCTGGTGGTCCAAGTTACAGCATGTCTCTGTTGGTAGCGATGGAGGTTAGTTTGTTCTATTTTAAGACTTGTTCATTTGAAGGTCTGTTGTATCTGTAGAGATTAACATTAGCTGTAAGTGAATCAAATTTCTTTAGGGTGCTAAAGTCACACAAAACCCCTAATCGTTCGCACACACATCACACATTACATCATACAAGCTATGCTTTTGGCAAAATGGCTCAATAGCGCCCTTTTAATTTATATCAATGTTGAAATCCCTACACAAGTTTCCCCCTAGATTTACAGATTTTGGTGGATGTTCCAATGTCCAGATTTACAACAAAGCTTTACCTTAAGTCCCACATGAAGTCAGCCATAATGAATTTACCGTTTATGTGCAGTATTTTCAATTTGGAGCTGCCAGAGCACCATAGATCTCTCTAAAATCCTAATATACGCCACAGAGTCAGTGGTAGAATTACATATGATGCCATGAGCACTGATGCACCCACAGACCACCACAGATGCTGGATTTTTCACCTTTTGCTGATAACATCAAGATGATTGTTCGTATTTTTTACCTTGCCCAGCTAACTTGATGCCCATTTTTTCCAAAAATGATTAATTTTGCTTTCATCTGACCACAGCACATGATTCCACCATCTTTCAGTGCATTTGAGATGAGCTCATGCCCAGAGGACTTGAAGGTACTTATGTACAGAGGTGATTTATGCCTTCAGTCTTGTGTAAAAAACGCTTTCAATTCCTCGTCTGGATGCAGAGATGGACTGTGTTAAGTAAAGGTGGTTTTCTAAGGTACTCCTGAACCGGGATGACTATATTTGTCACATCAGCTTGATGGCTTCTTAAGGTACGTACACACCGTGCGGCGGGGGCGGCTGGTTTCATTGTTAAGTCAATATAAACACGCGGTGAGAGGTCCTGTGGCGCGATTTGAGCAGCCGGCGTGGCACCTTTTGCAAGCGGCGGCGCGTTTCGGGCGGTGTGGCGAGAATCGGCTGAGCGGCGAAAATTATGCAGTGAACTTTGGCGAATATTTGCGTCACGTCAACCAATCAGGAACTCGGCATTGGTAGTGACGTGTTGATGATGTGATCAGCGGGTGGAGTTCTGGAATAGAGCGCCTGTAGTTGGTGTCCTGTCGCGTAATCCGCGGACCAATGCGGGACAGCAAGTCGTCAAACTGGGCCACAGAGAGACGGAAACTGCTGAAAGCGGCCGTCATCCAGACGCAGCTCCTGGAGTAGATGGTGAAACTCACCATACTGGGAGCATCTCTGAATGATATTGTGAACCCAGACATGGCGACGTGCTTGCCGGTGCTTTTGTAGAGCTCTCCAAAACAAATAAATCCAAGCTACTCTCTCAACATCATCCATGTCTTCCATAATGTAGCAATGAGGCAGATAGTTTGGCAGTAGCTCCTCCCACACGCGAAATCGCGTGTGGTTTATGAACACACTTGTTACGGCCGACGGCCGGTGGTAGGAACAGAACCCAGGTGCAGACACAACACGGAAGCCGGATCTGAACAATTATACAGAACTTTATTGATACAGCTTGCAGATGGTGAACTGGTGCGATGTGAGGTTCATAGACTAGATGGCAGATAAGGAACTGGACCGGAAAGGATGGGAGAACTGTAACGAAAGGAGAACAGATTGAGGGAGAGCTGCGATAGGTCAGGTGCAGAGGGTTATTAAACTGGGCGTCAATCTTACTGTCGCGGGTTGGGATCCGACGCGGGAGGAGGCAACTGGAGCGGGTCTGGATGAGGTCCCGGGGTGGCTGTGATGAGTAGCGGAGCGGCAGGCGAACAGGTATAGATCCAGTAGCGCTTGGCTGGGCTGAGACGGCGAACGAAACAGAGGTGAGTGAAACAGGTGCAGAGCTTGGCGACCGGAGGGTTCGCAGGTTAGCAGACGTTCTGGCGAGGAATGGTTGGGAGCGCTGGTCTAAAAAGCCGACAGCCCAGATTGCCAACAGGTGCGTAGAGGAGGGAAGAAGAGAGGACTCCGCCCCAGGGTGGAGACTTCAGCACAGGGAAGAAACACAGCCACTCATCCAGACCATGACAACACTTTTGGACACGCAAATAGGGGCGAATTCGCTGTGCGGCCAAACAGAGGCGGCGAGGCGAATTCGCCGTGCGAATCGCGTTCGGTGTGAACGTACCTTTAGACTGAGGGCTTGAAGTTGCACTGTTGTTGAAGTTTTGAAGTTGCTACTTTTATACCCAATCATGAGACCTCATCTGCTCCCAATCAGCCTGCTTAATGTGAAGTATTTCAAACTGCTGTTTCTGTGCACTTTTCAATTTTATTTTAACTCTTGCCCCAACTGTTGTTGAGTGCGTTGCGACAATCAAATACTAAATTGGCGCGTTCTTCTTCTTCTTTTTTTTCCCAAAAAAATTAAGTTGGTCAGTAAAACTACTCAAAATCTTCTCTTTGTACTCTTGTCAGTTAAATAAGGGTACACATGACAGATGACAGATTTAGCTTTTTATTGCCTATCCCAACTTTTCTGGATATGGGTTGTTTGTACTTACATCGCACAAATTCTTCAATTTTCTGTAGCAGAAATTAATAACTTTCTGTACGAAAAAATGTAGCTATGGGGAGGAGAAAGAAAATCTTTAGGCTGGTGTGAGAGAAAGATGGAGAGAGTCCTTTTAGATCAGACCCAACACAGTGACAGGTCAGCCTTGCGCTCCTTGCCTTTATCCCAGGAGTGAGACAGTGATGCGAAATTGCTTGGCTTTCTCCCTGCTCGCTCTCTTTTATTCCTTCCCTCATTCCCTCTCACTTTTTATTTGCCCAGCCCCCACTAAACTCCTTGCAGCAAGAGGCTAACATCTTAATCATAATTGTGTCATGAACCATAAACGCTCATACGCTTGGCCGTGGAAGCAGCCTCAGGGGAAGTATCGGTGTTGAATAATAACAACAATAACTTCAGTTGCTGAGCGCTTCTGCTGAACTTTTCACAGCTTATTTGTGTTTACATATAATGGCGCATGCTGACACCTAGGGTGGAATAACAATGTAAATCTACATTTAAAGTGATAAAAGGACTTTGTGGTAACACTTGGTTTTAGTGTCACATCATGTTAATTCCAATTTTAAATGGTATCACGGCCTGTAAAAATGTCCCTCAGAAAAGGATGCTAGTCTTCCTGGGGAGACCCAGTATGTGAATGTTGGTATAGTTATTTTTAATTTTTTTTTTTAAAGAAGCCTAAAAGCTACTTCAAGTTACAACATATGAGAGAAAAGAGAATTGCTGTCTATGCACAGCTTCGCAGACCATTGGTTACATATTGTGGCTATTTACTGTCACCAGGGGGCAGTGTCACGAACAACTAGTCTGTTGGCTACTCTTGCTATCTATCGCTGGTTCTTCAGTCAGCTGCTGCAAAGATTGGCGTTATAACATACAAGAAGTGAAACTGAGCATTTAAAACAATGTACAGTATCCACTGCAGGAACTTTCTGTGCTTTTTGTGCTGTTTTTCTTTTCATTTGTGATGTTTTTTAAGGATTCTTTCTCCACACCGGGAACTCCAGCATTGTTCCCTTCCTGTCCCAGACTACTTTTCAACCAATCACTATACAATGCACTAAGCTAAGACTTTTTGTAAATATGCATCAGTTGCACTCCCCTCTGCGTTGGCTCGACGGGCATCGCTGCAGTACCATAAATCCTGCATTACAGTTAGAGAAGTTCCCAATAAGAAACTAATAGTCCATGAAGAATATGGTAGATTAATTACACAACTGGTAGACTATTGCTTTACTTCTAATCCACTCTCATGATAAAACGAGTAAAAATAAGGCTAAAATCTAAAGTAGTTTCAGTTCCTATAAACAATGATAAGCAATACAACATTCTTACAAGGGCTAGATATAAAATTCATTATTCTTTGATCCTAAAGTTTAATTTATGATGCTGATGCAGATGATGTAAATCCACTGAACAGCATACTAACATTTAATTGGTTGCTGACGAGCTGCAGAACCATACCTGCCAATGATCTCATTTTCCCCCGGTTTCTCCCACACTCTAAGACCATCTCCCAGAGGTTTCCAGTTTTGCAGCAGGATAACATCCTATGTCACAGAGCTCAAATCACCTCAACTGGTTTCTTGAAGGTGACAATGGGTTGCCAGATCTCAGTTCAGTGGAGCGCCTTTGGGATGTGGTGGAGTCAGAGAGTGGCTTCATGGATCTGTAGCTAACAAATCTGCATTAACCGTATGAGGTTATGGTGTAAATTTGAACCAAAATCTCTGAGGAATGTTTCCAGCACCTTGTTGAATCTATGCCACAAAGACTGAAGGCTGTTCTAAAGACAAAAAGGGGGTCCAACCCACTATCAGCACGGTGTAACTAATGAAGTAGCTGGTGAGTGTGCACAGTGATACAAACTTTCTTATGACTGAAGCTATATCATTTTACACAGTTTTTAAAAATCTGTAATAATAATGTAATGGCAGTATATATGGTAGCTTTCAGTGTTTGTGTAGAACTTTGTTTGTTGGGTACGTTTACTCAGAAATTACTTTAGGAAAGATGCGTATATATCCTTCAGGCATGGTACATCATCTAATACTTTCAAGTCATCCTCACATGTTTTTGTGTGGTTAGAAGCAATTGTAAGCATCAGGACTGTAACATGAATAAACTGATACTCTGAAGATGTAGGGCAAATGAATGTTCTGGTTTCTGCCTTTCAACCAAAGAAAGGAGATCCTCTCCAGTAGAGAAGTAGTTGGTTTATTGCCTCAGTCTCTGCAGTTCGTTGGTATTACACAGGAACTGAAAGTGATCCAGAAAATATCAGACACCTCCTACTGGCTTAGCTGTATATCCGTTAGCAGCATCTCTCTGGCTATTGGATGAGTCCTTGTGGGATTTTTCAGAGAAGGCTTGTGAATTTTCTGAGGCTCAACCAGATGGCACACAACTTCTCTTTCCAAAACCCCAGTAAATAAATATTAATCTGACAGCCAAAAGCAGCTTCCTGGAAACAAATCCTTGGAAGCATGACTGGCGTTTGCTGTGGGCTTCCACATGTCTTTTGAGCTCATCAGGGGTTTACCAAATAAAAACAATTCCTGTGGCTCTAAATCAGGGTTCAACACCAATGATCCATGAGTAAAGAATCTATCTGCTAAGGATGGTGCCGTGTCAGTGAGAGCAGGGCAGAATATAAGCACTTTTTCATCATCACTTTGTTTATGACTGAACTGCTTTCCAATTCTTCCCCCCTTACCAAGTGAGAAACTCTTCCAATAGCCCAGGTGCTCATCCCAAGAGACCCCAAAAGCTCCAGGCTTACTGTAGTGCTCAGTTTTGTAATTTGATTATTTACTAATTTGTACTGCTTGATTTTTTAAATAACCAAATATGAACTGAATTAAAGTGTTATTTGCAAATTTTGTTGAACATACTCCTTTATAAAAGCGGTGCTGGATCTTAAGCCATGGCTCTCAGGGCAAGTACTGAAGTTTCCAAGTTAACCTGAATATAATCACATATACATTATGGATTTTGATAAGTCTACCAGCTAGAAACAAAACCACATAACTTCATCCTCTGTGCTGCAGGTGGAAACAGACAATATTAAGAAAGCAAGCTAAACTTGAAGATCACGAACCTCCAACAAGGCCATAGAGTCCGCCCATGATACATGAGCCCTGAAATCAATAGTACCACAATCATTTTACCTGCATCATGTGATTCTTTAATTATGAAAATCTACTTCTGGCACTTGGACTCACATTCATATCATTGTTAGTTTGGAAGTTATTGAAGATAAACACATTTTCAGTAATTCTGGTTTTCTTTCGGCTTCAGCTCCATGACGAATTAAGATGCGTAAAATGTGTTGGCACTCTACTGAGTCAGCAGAGTTTCAACTAGAGTGTGATGACACTTGGAAGTTGGTAGCATTATTAAGTAACTGATTGTGACAAATTTCTCATGACCCCTAGATATTTTGCCAGTCTGGATCATGGCAGACCATGGTATGGTATAGTAGACCATACTGAGATGTTGTACTGTCATTTTTATACAAATATTATAGCAATTATTTATGGAGCTGGAAGTACATTTCTTGAATCTGTCCCCTTCTGCAAGGGTAATGATCCAAAAAAAATTCCTGGATCCGGATCAGGATCACCTCAAAAATGAATGGCTTATCACTTGTACCACTTGTGACACACTGTGCCCCTCAAAAACATTTCATTAGAAGAGTTATCTTGCAAGTAGACAAACAAACAGACAAACAAATACCTGTGTAAGCATAACCTCTTAGGCAGAGGTAATTAAAGCAATTGAACCACAAACAGACTGAGAATGAACAAAAGTTCACTGAGGTCCAAAAGTAATGTCCAAACAAGATAACAAAATATATGCAAAAAGGTGGTTCAAATTTTAGTAAGACAGAAAGAGAACATACCCATTTTGTTAAGGCTTGAAATTAAACCTCCTTTGATTGACAGATGTGCCACCAGGGGCAGGTGTAGCCAATAGCTGTCTGATGGGCTTCACCTCTGCTAATTTGAGCCACTGAACTGGACCCCGTTTGGTGCCTTGTGGAGCATTTTAATGGCTTTTTTCATTGATGGCCAGTGAATTTTAACCTAAAAACACTGCAGGTTGTTTTTATCCAGTTGCTCTTGTGTCATTCGATAGCCAAAAGAGCTCGCTGCACCTTTAAGTGTGTTTAAACGGTTAGCAGTGAGATGATTAACATAGCCAATGTAGTTAAGAGCAGGAAAATATGACTGGTTCAGACTGGATGATCTGACATTTCTCTGAGATCACTTTTTAAATTAATATTTGTTCACCTCTGGTGAGGAGGTGCATAACTTAGAGAAGTCATTAACCAGTGAAATTATCTTCTGTAATCTTCGACTGTCATCAAATGAAGTGGCAAATAGCGCTGCCTGTACAGTGCCAGCCAACCCCGCTCTCCACGGAAACTACACATTATCTGAAAATATCTTAATAGAGTGTTTGAATTTATCCACCATTAACAACTGTTCAAATTAATATATATATATATATATATATATATATATATGGAATGATTTCAGAATTATAGATTATGATTAGTAGAGATTAGAGAAGAAGACCCAGTGCAGGAGAGTCTTTTTTCCAGCTGCCTCTTTTGGGGTTGCTGCAGCAGATGATCCACCTCACCCTGTCACTTGCATCCTCCTCTGTCACACCAACCTTTGACCACATCCATAAACCTTCTCTGTACTCTTCCTCTTTTTCTCCTGAATGGCAGATCCATCCTCAGCATCCTTTTGTCCACTATCCCTCCTCTGAACATGTCCAAAACATCTCAGCCTCAATTATCTGACTTTATCTCCAAACTTCTCAACTTGAGCTGTTCCTCTGATGTACTCACTTCCAATCCTGTTCGTCTTGGTCACTCCCAGCAAAAATCTCAGCATCTTCAATTCTACCAGCTCCACCTTATGTCTTTGATGACAGAACTATGCAGTCTCTGTTACTGCCTCCATTCATAAACCGCTAAATGAGTTTGAGGAAAAACTTGCGAAGTATCAGCTAATATCAGTGTTTGCTGTGACTGCTGCATGAAAGCATATTTCATTTATTTTTCAAGAGCGCTCCTTTTGAAGAGCACTTTTATCCAAAGTGCTTTAGAGTGATGGGAGTCCTTTGGTTTTTAGCACAAGTGGGCCCAAATAACTGACCCTTCAGCACAGTATGCAGCTAAAAGGAGGTACAATACAGCACACATTAGCAATGCAATATGAAATATGAAATGAGTAAGAAAGACTACAAATCTAGGTTCGAACCCAAAAGTCAGCTCCACATACTAAAACTGCTAAACGTTAACAGAACTTTGTTTTAGGCAGATGATCTTTAATTTTGAATGTTTTGATCACCTTTTGCAAGAACATTTTGGTTACAGTTAAATTATTATTACTTCTAAATTTAACTCAAACATGTTTTTTTATATGAAACAAATATCGTGCCACTCCGTAGCATGATCTATTGTCCTGCAAAACTTCAGTGGATGCAGTCTGAAGCCATGTCACAGGACTGCATCACTCTGCATCTCCTGTCTGTGCTACCACAGCAATAATCATAGAACCCACCAACTCGCTGCACTCACGGTGACCCAGCTTTACTGGTCTAAAATGAATGTAAACACAGCACACAATAAATTTAATGTAACAAAAAGAACAACTTAGTGTGATACACCATGCTTAGTAGTTTAAATGCAGTAAGGACGATCTGCATTCACTCACCTGCCTGCATTCCTGGCTGATAGACCGTTCTTTACGTCACTACAGCTTTCCCACACTGTCAAACTCAATTCTGTCATCAGTCTGACCCGATTGTTTTCTTGCCCACCTTCTGAGAGCCAATCAGATTCTGTTCTGAGTGCTTTAAATCTCAGCGCTGGTCTGTCATTCAGCCCTGCAGACTCCTATTTGTGCGGCCCGCCTCCTCCCCATCTCCCCCCCATCCTGGTCACTCAGATCCTCATCCAAGTCTCCACCTGCTCCATCTCCCCGTCCACCACCTGCATCCATACTCCACGGGGTTCCTGTCCTACTTCCTACCATTGTTGGATTCCTTATTATTATCTGTCTTATTACTGAAAATCTGTACCCCAATAAATCAAGCTCAAATTCTTCATGTGATCTCTCATTATTGAACTAACATTTACAAGCTTTGCTTCTCCAAACCCAGGACTTTCCAGACACTTGATGCACTACAGACAAGTATAGATTAAAGTTAGGTCTTTGCTTTTAGTGTCCTTCCTCCTGTCTCACTCAATCATACCTAGGAAAGCATTATTGTAAGCTCTGTCTGGCTGAGGAAGCAATCATAGATTGTACGATGACATTAGATACCATGCTTAATCTACAAGTTAGCATCTGGGTTCGCAGTGCAGCGAAAGATCAGACACTGGAGTTGTTCCTTTAAGATTTTACCTCCTTGGGTGACTGTCCTCTGAAGTTTCAGTTTATTTTTAACTGGTAGATGAAACCAGGTTAAAGGTCATGTGGCCTTTGAGACTGGTTATAGTAAGCAAGTGTGAGGATTTGTCTGCTGACTGTGAAGCTCTGGAGAGGGAGGATGTTTGGAAAGGACCCACGGAGGCTGAGTGGAAGAGGATTTTGTCAACATCAACAAACAGTGACTGGTTGTTAAGACTGACTAAACCCTCTGTGCATGTGTTCCACATCCTTTCCGTCTCAGATGTTTACGTTGACTTTTTTCTCCCAGCACCTTTTTGAAATAAGGTACTTTGTAATAAGTATTATTTTTAAAATGCAATTATTTTTTAATTTCTACAGGCACAGTTAAAAATAATTGCACCACGGAGCAATTTTTATTTTTAACATGACAGAGTTAGCAAGCCACTAATTCCCATCAGTTGTGGCAGGCAGAAAATAACCACAGCACAGTAAAAACTGTACTTATCATGGTACATAAAAAGGCATCAGCGTAAAATTGTGGATTAAAGCAATGCAATAAATAAAACAGATACTTGATCATCATTGGTGGTAACTTTTGCACTGACGTTTGCCAGAACTTGAGGTTTGTTTCAAACATCGCAAAAGTTCTCTAATATTTGTGAATTTCTACTATTTTAACTGAGAAAGTTTTAGCCATTATTCTTTTGATTTTATTCATGCCACAAGCCTGTGGAATCCAGTACGCCAATGTACTTCAGCCCTGCGAAGGTTGCGTCAGGAAGTGTGTCTGGCGTAAAATCTTTGCCAAATCAAATATGAGGATCAATCAGATTTCCATAAGTAATGAAGCTGATATGGCTTTTCATGAAGTAGTCACAACCTCTTTGTGTTTTGTGGCATGAATTTCACTGTTTTTTTCATATTAACAAGAGATTTTTCCCACCCTTTATTTTAATCTCCTTAAACATGACATTCATATGTGTTGACATAAGTCCATGTGCACAAAATTAATAATTTAGTTCTTATTGTTCATATATGGAGCCTGGAGACTTGATGATGGACTGAATGATTTTGCTGCTCGCACTGGAGACTCAAGTTTTATTAACATACTTCACAGACTTTTTTATTTAATCTGTATTATTTTAATACCTTTTAAAATCACATATCACTTGGTTAAGGTTAGAAAAAGTCACGTTTTGAGTTAAAGCCTCTTCTTTTAAAGTTTCTTGTTTGCCATAGAAACACATCCCTTGCTTTTTCAGAATAAGATACACTACATGGACAAAAGTAGGCTAAGCATTAAGCATTCCTTTCACTGGAACTAAGTGCCCCAGGCCAACCCCCAAAAATCAACTCCAAAGTATTATCCTTCCTCCATAAAACTTTACAGTCAGCCCAATGCAGTCAGGCAAGTACTATTTCTCTGGCATTTGAAAAACCCAGACAGCAAACCATGATTCGACACTCCACAGAACATGCTTCCACTTTTCACTGCTTGAGAGTCTGGTGGTGGCGTGATTTACACCACTCCATCAGTTACTCGCCATTCTGCTTGGTGATGTAAGGCTTGCGTGCAGCTGCCCGGCAAAGGAAACCCATGAGATGAAGATCCTAGTGCAAAATTTTTGTGCTGATGTTAATGCCAGAAAAGGAACCAGACAGTTGACTTTTATGCACTATCCATACTTCCGGCTGAAATGCATTAGTTTCAAAGCCATGCTGACTGTTGGAGCAGTGTTAAAATCATGAAATAGTTTAGTTTAAAAAAAAGATGGTTAAAGCTTATATGTCTCACTCTGCATGACTGCTCTAAATTACATATTTGGTGTTTTGGGCTTGCATCGTCCCATTATAATTACCCACTGCTGTGGTAGATGCCAACAGGCCATATTACCACTATACTTAATAAGAACAAGGTCACTGATTTTGCATAATATGCAGACTGACTGGTGAGAGGATGCAGCTCTTGCAGATACACTTTGTTTGGAGCTCAGAATAGCTCAACATCCGTAACGCCTAATATTTCTTGTCAGTCCATCAGGATTTTTCACGTGTTGTGTAATTTCATTTTGGACTAAACCTCTTTGCATTCATTTCCTCTGCCGTCAAGTTACGAGCTGACTGATGGCAGTTTTGACTTCTCTGCACTTCAAAGATGGTTTCCTGTAAACATCTGTGGTATTTGCTGCACTCTGCGCTCATCTACAGCATCATCATTATAGGTGTTCAGCTGCGGTTGTCCATCTTCTCTGATGTGGACTGAATGTTCATTTGTATGCACACTGCTGCGTTGTTTGGGAGTCTGGGACCATTTAGAACAACAATTTCTATGGTAAGTGCCAATCGGTCATGCTGTACTCTCTCTGGGACGTGACAGTGAAAAAAGAAAACAAAAATAGGTACGCACAGGGAGAAATAGAAACACGGTAGACAAAAGTAGAAAGGACAGAGAGAGAGAGACAGGGGCTAAAATACTTCTCGGGAACTTGGAGAATATACAACTAAAGATCAAAGGAATGGAGAGGAGATAAGAAAGACATGTATAGATGTGTATACAGAGGGGAGATAAAGATATCTGTGCGTTCCAGAAAAAAAGGGGTGAAACTAAGATTGTGCCCTTCACCAACACTGGAAAGGAAAAACAGCTGAAAGAAGTTCTGTAAAAATACAGGAATTTTGTACAGCAATGTATCCTTCTTTGTAAATACAGTTACACACAGTAAACGGTGATGCCCTTGTGGAAAAATAAATAAAACAGCACACAGCTCTACAGTTTTACATTATAAAGCTTTTTTTTCCTCTGATGCAGGCCGAGAACATGGGAATTTAAAGGTTTAGGTTGTGTTTCGGTTATTTTGTGTTCAGACTTTGATTGTTGTGTGCATGTCTTCCAGTTTTTGTGACCAAGAACGATGCTGAGGTTTAGCTCGCAATGGGCCACTGTGACCGGGGCTTCTGTAGGAATTAATTATTGTCCGGCGAGCATTCACCTCAGGGGTGGCTGTTAGATTGTAGTGCAAAGAGTAGAAAAATAGTGACGACGTGGATATCTTGTCGTAGTTTAAGAAGAAAAAGACACTATACAGGCAGGAGGTGAACATGCAGGTCAAAGAGGAGGGTGAATACAGGCTGCTAATCGCAGGCACCAGGGAGGGCAATGCAAGGGTTCGGTGCCTTGCTCAAGGGCGCCACGGCGGTGCTCAGGAGGGAGTGGCCAACGCCTCTCCAGCCTCCAATCTACCTCCAGGGGTCCAGAAGACAGTCTCGAGTAAGTGGGTCCTAGGTTAACCTCCAGGTCCAGTCGGGTCTTGGGCCGGCGGCCCTCAGCAACCCTCTGGTGTCAAATTGAGTCTCCCAACAGACTGAGCCACCGCCGCCCAAAAGACAAGAAAGTGACTTGAATGTATAGGGGTGGGAACGCGCTATAACAACCAAAAGGTTGACTGTGTTAGGACACAAAGAAAAGCTAGCAAGTAATATTTTTCTACTCTCTGACCTGCAGTGAAGTCACTGCTGTCATTTTCCTGTCTATATCAAGGCTCCTCAAAATCTTTCACTGATTCATACACTAGTGCCTGCACAACAGATTATGGTCCTTGGAGACACGTTTAAAGAAATAACAATATAATACAGGGTGTTTTAAAAAGATGGACCCACTTTCAATGCAATATATTTCTTCAGCAACATGGGGCAATTACGCAAAGTAACAAAAGTTTAGTTGTGGTTTTTTTAAAACTCTTTGCCTCACCCCTTTTGTGTAAACATCTTATTCCATGGGCGGCTCTTGATTGCAGAGATATAGTGATTTCAAATCGGGTCCATCTTTTTAAAACATCCTGTATAATGTAAAAGTCTCAAATATAGATATCACTATGGGACCATTATCCTTTTCTTTAATTTCTGTCATAAGAAAGTCAGCATGGGAAAGCAAAGTGATTTAAGTTACTTTGAATGTGGCATGCTTGTTGTGCCAGATGGGCTGGTCTGAGTATTTCAGAAACTGTTGACCTACTGGGATTTACGATCATCTGTAGAGTTTACAGACAATGGTCCAAAAAAGGAAACATCCAGTGAGCAGCAGTTTTCTGGAAGAAAATGCCTTGTTGATGCCAAAGGTCAGACTTGTTTGAGTTGATAGCAAGGCAACAGCAACTCAAATAACCCCCCAATACAACCAACGTATACAGAAGAGCAGCTCTGAACATGCAACACGCCAAACCTTGAAGCTGGTGGGCAACAGCAGAAGACCACACCAGCTGCCAGAGGCCACAATTTGGACAGGCTCACCAAAAATGGATAAGAGATGACTGGAAAATCATCACCTCCTCTGATGAGCTGTGTTTTCTGCTGTAACAATTGAATGAATTCAGAATTCAAGCATGAAGACATGGATCCATCCTTCCTCCTATCAGTGGTTCACACTGGTGGTGCAATGATGCGGGGGATATTTTTTGGGATACTTTGGGCCATTAGTACCAACTGAACATCATTTGAACACCACAGCCTACCTGAACATTTTTACTGGCCATATCCATCCCTGTATAACAACACAGTGTAGCCATCTTCTGATGGCTGTCTCCAGCAGGATAACGCACAAAACTCAGATCATCTCAAACTGGTTTCTCGAACATGACAATGACTTCACTGTACTTAAATGGCCTCCACCATGCCCAGCTCTCAATCCACTATCATCCCATCGTGGATGTACAACCAACAATTCCGCGTGACGCAATCATGCTAATAGTGTATGTACCAAAACCTCAGCCAATCAGAAGCATGTATGCTGAAATGGAGGGCTAGTTTCAGATAGAGGATAAAACTGGGCTCTGTATGATGAATAAAAAATATTTGGACTGTGAATCAGCAGCCCAAAAATAAAAAAATGGAGAAGAAAATGAACAAAATATGTTCCCTTTAAAGTTAAATTCAAAGTTACTGCTTTATTTTTGGTTCTTTGTTTCCTCAGTTGGTGTTTCCATGCTTAGCTGCAGCAGAGAGAAACTTCCTAGAGGTATCATGGAAGTCTATTTATGGGGCAAAATACATCACATTGTGAAGTAGGATTCAAATGCAGTTTTCTGACTGATCAAAGACTATATATATTTTTTCTTACAGTAGACAGACTTGTTGTTCCATTGCTAGGATGAACAGCAGGATAGCTTACAGTGACCAACAGCTACATACACACAGCTCCATACACATTATGTCATTACCTATTATTTTAAAATATAAAAAGTGCAGACAGATTGGAGACTTCACAAGCAGGAAAAAACGTATCACCTGTCTGAGCACAAACTACTCCCCAAAATAATATGATAAACATATTGCTAATTATCACAACACTTGAAATCCCTCATCATGTTAACTGGCTGTAATCAGCCTCAAAATCATGTAAACAACAAATTAATGTCAAAATGTGTTTGTGGTTTACTTTAACATTAGTTAATGATTTCCAAAAGCCTCAAACAACAGATGCCAACCTGCTGAAATTCAATATCACTGAAAAGTTTTCTGTCATCAGACTTTGGCAGTGTTGAGGGTGCACCAACAATAACCGGCAGAAGGACAGGATTTTTTTTTTCTTTTTGGTCAGCAGGAAGAAAGGAGATCAGAAAGGAGGACAGTAGAGGTCGGCATAACAGAAAATGGTTCACACTGGTCAACCTGTTATTTTCAACTCCAAGAGAGAGAAGCTTTTTGACTTTTGAATTTGCAATGAAATGATTTTTAGGTTAACCCTATATGATCTGATGTGCAGACACAGCCAGCCAAGCTTTCTCCTCGTTACTCTAACTTCACGAAAAAAAGGGAAACAAATTCAAATAGCTTCTGACAGTGTCCTCTTAGGGTAGTGGTTGACACATTTTTCTCACAAGCAAAAGGACCCTGGATTGATTCCAGGTGGGGACACAAGCCAATCTCACCATGGAGGGTTGCATCAGGAAGGGCATC
Organism: Etroplus canarensis; assembly: GCA_015106775.1. Taxonomy (NCBI): domain Eukaryota; kingdom Metazoa; phylum Chordata; class Actinopteri; order Cichliformes; family Cichlidae; genus Etroplus; species Etroplus canarensis. Next base: position 10,127 of record VUQH01003825.1, on the reverse strand, counting down.
CAGCATAAAACCTCTGCCACATTACCAATGCTGATTTATCTGCTGCTGAGATCCCTTGGGGAGAATTCAAAGGAGTAGCTGAAGGTATGTTTTAGTAGGCAAACAGAGCTTTCCAGCAACATTTACATTATTGATCACATGGTAGCAATCAACCAATCATAGCAGCTTGAGGTAAAGAGAGCCATCACAAAGAAATTTTTTTTTTAACTATAGTAAAACTCTGAATCAACCAACCAATCAACCAAAGTGTGTTAAAAACAGCCTGTTTTAGCTTCAGGTTTTTAATGATTACAAAGCCATTTGTTTTAAAAACAAAATGACTCAATCTTCAAAACAAAGACATTTTTAAAATGAAAATTTCACCTGATAGACATAATTGGTATAGTGGAAGAAAACAGCAGTAAACACTCTACTACGAGAGGAAAAGTCAAAATAATAATCTGATGCTTGTTAGCACAGAGATTGATCCTTCTGTGTTGGAAGAGCCATCATCCACTAAGGCTACGTTCACAATGCAGGTCTTAAAGCTCAATTCTGACTGTTTGCTGAGACCTGATTGTTTGTGTAGTCATTCACATTATAATTTGGATGTGACTGCCATCAGACTCCAGTGTGAACAGTCTACGGCCCTGAAGTGGCGCGCATGAGCAGAAGAAGACTTGACATCACACACAGCACACTGTGTTTATGGAAGTAATTATGGATGCTACAGATATCAGCATGTGACTACAATCATCCATCTGTCTCACTTCAGTGATATAAAAGGCGAATTAAATGCCACATGAGTGTTCAGACAGAAGTCACTTTAAAAAACTTTGGATACATAACTCATTTAGAACCATGTATAAAAGTGGCCTGAATCTGATTTTTTAAAATAATTTTTTGTGTTGTTATAAAGAATGTCATAAAGAAATCAGATATGGGTCACATATGGGCAAAAAAGTCAGATTTGGGCCACTTTTGCCTGCAGTGTGAACATAGCCAAGTCCACCTCAGTAGGTCTCAAACCTGAGAACAAGTATGTGGTTCTTGTGATTAATTTTAGACACTGAAAAAGCCAAAGTTTTGAACATTGTGAAGCTGATCATGTAAAGTCCATTAAAATAACATTGGTTAGAAGATTTTTTTAAGTAAGAATGCAGTCAGTTAGGGCTCATAGAAAATTTTGAGTGGTGTCAGTATTTCATACCCACTAATTTGGTCAAATAAAGCATGGTAGAAATGTCTTTCCACTTAGTAACAATTCTTCCAGCTGGTAACATATGAACAAAATGGACTGATTGATGTCAAGCTGCTCAAACTGACTGCATATTCACACTGTGGGAAACACCACCAATTATCAGCTTGAAATAACCAACTAAGACCATTTCCATCAAACATGCTTTCATCTGGGTGTCAGAAACCAATCAGATCTTTCAGCAGTTCACCAGATCCCAGCGCGTAGCTTATTGTTTGATTATTGTTGGGTGAGTGACAAAATGTACATGAGGAGTTGATTGCAGTTATTAAATCTCCACAGTTTGAATATACCGTAGCCTTCCGCTGCGAGGATCAGAAAGACCAATGGGTCAGATTGAATTATTATTTTTTGGTTTTGTCAAAAATACAATTTTGATGTTTCAGACGTGTGGGTGCAATCACAGAACTCATGCTGAGCACAATCAGCCTGGTTATAATAAAGCTCATTTCAGAAAATAAACCATTAATCACACTCGACACTTAAATGGCTGTATTTGAGTTTGAACGAAGGCGAGAAAAAGAACTTTTCATTCACATCAGTGTTTTCATTTTATTTATTTATCAATTTGATTTTTTGAGCCGTGGTGTACGTTTCAAACCAGAAACAGAAATTGACCAGTGAAAACTCATTAACTTTGTGTCTCAGTTTGGCCAAAGTCTGAGGAAGCTGTAATGAAGTGAAAAGACTGCAAGCTCTGCCAGGCCATCACACTGAATAAATAAAAATCTACCCTCTTAATTGACCTGCCTGATGGCTGGATCACACTTTGATAGAAGATAAATAACCAGACGACTGTAATGGATGGACCCTACAGGTGTCCAGTCGGTTTCACAGGCACAGCTCATTAAACCAGTGGAATCGAGATAACATGCATTTCTCCATGAATATAATTTCAGCATCTCTGTGTATTTTGTCCACGCTGCTTGCAAAGGTTTAGGTGCTATTTACCCTGCAGTGAAATGGCCACAAACAACGGGGGCGGGGTCGTAATTTCCATGGAAATGACTTTGCTGTACCGTGCCAAGTGGATGTGGGAAGGGGTTGGCTCTGCTCAGTTCAGTTCGATTCCTGCTCCAAAGTCTAATCCTCAAATTATCACTCACTCAGCAAATCCCCCTCTCTTCTCTTCTTCTCTGCTCTCACACCCCACTCTTCACCCTCTTTTCACATCCCTTCTCACACCCCTGTGCCTCTCACTTTTTTCTCAAGCCCCTCCAAAGCTCTATCTATCCATCTGTCTGCGGGAGGGAGGAGACAATAACAGAGCCGTTGCATAAGAGACAACTTCATCTGAAAAATAAATCCCCACAGGTGTTCAAGTGCCATTAAGACTCTACTTTAAAGCAGTAATCTTAAATATAAAATATGTGCTTTTTAAAAGACTAAATATTCACACTTTTCAAAAGAGCTCAAACAGAAAAATGATGCAAAAACAAATAAGTGACTAAAAGCTATTGTAAATAACAGTCAGTGGTGATGCAAAATGATGTGTGGTGATAATAACGGTAATCGAACGTTTCTTGAAGCAAAGACCCTGCAGAACAACCGTTTGACATTGATGAAATATGCTGACTTCCTTTCTTGCTGAGAGTTGCACGAGAAGAACCATTCTCATGTCTCTGGGCAGCCTGTAGGCTTACAGCTTAGCACAAAGGGTGGAAACAGGAACAAACAAATCTTCAGTCTTATGTCAGCCAGCAGAACTGTTTCACTCCGTAACTCTCAGGAGCACAAAAATGAAAAAGTCAGATGAGTCCATTTTTACTATTTTCCAGAGTTTGGGTGGTTTTATGGTCGCGAAAAGTATTAAAAAAGACTACAAGGCATGTTGCCAGCTGGTAATTATAGTGTTCTACTGTGCAGCCATATTTCTTAAAAGCTCAGCGGAACAGTTTCCCAGCAGCACTGGGTCATATTCAGAGGCACATATCTCTGTGATATGGAAGACCAAAACTGTCATGATTAAAAAAATAATTAATGTATCAATGACTAAAATGTTTTTCAGCTAAAGTATCTAAGCACCGGAATTCTTAGCAGTCTCCTGACTGGATAGGGCCCCTTTATTTTGGGAGTGAGCCACTGGTGTTGGAAAATAAAATGGATATGTAAGTTTGGGGACATATAAAGGGTGAAATGCAAAAATAACGCAGACATTAAGATGGAAAAATGGTAGTTTAAGTGAATGGAAACAAAAAAATAGTGCTGTATGCACACTAAAGGGCATATTAAGCCATTTATTGATTATTTATTACGGCAGACTCTGTATCCATACTTGAGACCGGTTTTGTTTAATATTTTTAGGAACTATAAACGAATCTGTCATTCCTAATCCAATTCATCACAAGTTTATGACTCAAGTCAAGAGCCTGTGGAATCTGTGGTGACTATATATATATATATATATATATATATATATATATTTGCTATCTGCTGTAACTAGTGCACAATATGTAAAGCAAATGTAAATGCAATGTAAAGTTTAAACTTTATATGCGCCTCAGTGTTACATTTATTAAACCTGAAGCTTTTGGGGATGTGGATCATTTATAAAACATAGCCAGAGAAGATCAGTGCTCTTATCCAGCAGATTTCTACTTACAGCCTAATATTTTAGCCCATTTTAACCTTTTATCCAACTTCTTTGAACCAGTTTTGTCTCATACAATAAATAATTAATCTTACCAGCATTCATTTAAAGTTGAGACAGTTATCTTTCAGGGAGAGTCTTTACTCTTGAGCAGTGGTTAAATAAATCATCCTGACTGAGGGGTTAAAAGCAGCACTTAATGTAAAATGATGTCTGCTTAAGCACATCATGACAATGTATTTTCTCTTAAAAAAGCAGCAGTTTAGTCAGGATTTTCCCTGCTTCTGTACAGCTGCAGAGCTGCACAGGCAGAATGATTCTAAGTGAGAAGCACACTCTTTGGTAAAAGTCTCTCATTTTCCTTTTATTGTGCTGTGTTTACTTGGGTTGCAGATACTAAAAGTGCACGCACTGATTTTGTAATTATACCCCAGCTAGCAGCTCTCTTTACCTGTGCCCTTCCTTCTCGCTCCCGTTCTGTGCTCCTGTCGTGTTTGACTTTGCTCAGATCTTTTTGTCCTCTCTTTTCCTTGTCAACTTTCTCTCTTGCTCCCTCAAAAGTACATGTTCAGAAGAGAAAGTTTTACATTAACAACGGGGATTTTGAAGACAATGCTGGGAAGGCTAAAATTAGCCAAGCCGTCTCCGTCTCCCACCTGTTCGGTGCAGGGAAGGCTCTGCTGCAGAGCGTTTTGGTTTGATGCTAAATGCTGATCAGATGAGAACAAGGCTGATCTTTTGAAGCATGGGTCTTATTGTATGTGCTGAACTGCTACTGTTGGGGAGGATTAAACCTTGAAAAACAAGCTCTCAGCAAACAACAGACAGCTCGCAGTGGCTCTTTGGAAAGACTCTGTTGACTTTAGTAAGTCAGTGGGTGGAAACACTGTCAGGGTTACACAGTCATTACAATGTCAACATCCTAATATTAACTGGTGTTAAAAACCTACATTAAAGCGGCACTAGATGAAAGTTAAAATGATTCCTGGAGCTGCTGGCTGCATGTTTTTGTTAAACCAAGGACCTTAGCATCTTTGAAACAAGGCTCAAAGTTTATTTTTACTTATTTATTTTACTCAGCATTAACAGTTTGCCCAAGGTGTATTGTTATTTGGAGGTTTTGTTGTATATTATTTTTTCCACAAGAGTCCACGGTCATGCTAAAAATCTACGAGGCTATACTCAAGGTAGATTGGGAAGCTGACTCTCTCTATTTAACCAGTTCTTACAGTTTTGGGAAGACCTGAAAGAGTCAGGTTCATAGAGCTTCTTTTTTGGAGCATAATGACCTGACCTTTATCGTTTTGGCATTTTCTTCTTTGCCTCTACCGAGGCCTCAAGGACAGCCTGGCCACTTTGTTGCCTTGTTTGGAGAAATTTACTGTGCTCCCTTATCTGAAGGGATAGTGCGGGGTGTAAGGGCCCTGTCACACCATGACAATTTAACAAACTTATGCTGATACATCCACATTCCTCTAAAACGCTGACATATGCAGAACAATGATGTTAAATGGATGTATATACAATGTATTGCTAACATATATATAGAGTGTAATCCCGATGAATGCTAGCATACTGCCGGCATTCACAACTTGAAACCCATTTATACCACTCCGCTTAAACACACCATATATGCAATTATTTGGCAGCTGTGTGTTAGAAACACGTTCAGTGCGACTGGATCAGTTATGTCTAGAAACGTCAATATCCGCTGGAGGTATGTTTGCTATATGTTACATATATGTTAAAAACACGTTACTCATAGGTTATTAATACATTTTGGGTACGCTAGACATTATCTCCATGTATTTCGACATATGAGTAATGTGAGTCTCCGCATGCATTAAGTACCTGCAACATATGGTCCTCGTATGCAGGACG
>VUQH01003824.1:1947-20203 GCA_015106775.1 Etroplus canarensis | reverse complement strand
TTTTTTGTATATATATATATATATATATATATATATATATATATATATATATATATATAGCATTTCCCAAGGGAACCTCCCGAAGGATCAATAAAGTTCTGTCTATCTATCTAGTTCTGTGGACAGGGGTGTGTCTTAAGGGGGGCCTTGAGGGGACTTCCTCCCCCTGAAATTTGACCCCCCCCAAAAAAAAAAAAAATGTGTTGTCATGTTATTATTGAGCAATTACAGTGGGGATAAGAAGGTCTGGCTCCCTGTTTTCTGTGAAAGACAGCTTCGTCCTCCTCAACGTGTCACTGTAAATATATGCCCAGCAAACATTTCAACGCTGATTACATGTTGTCTGGAGATTTTTTTGTCAGTGTCGTGTCATGGTTGAAAAATAGTTCCGAAATTGCAGCTGAATCGACGTCGCAATGTTCCCTACGTGTGGGAGTAGGGTGGCCAGAGCCCTGTACTACAAAGCCAGATTAGAGCTTATCCAGGTAACTTCAGGGTTAACTCTGGGTTTTCAGTACTATGGTGGCGGCTCACTTGGCGGTATATTGGGTAATTCATGCTGCAGACCTAACCTGCTCCAGAGCAGGTTAAGGTCTAGATTAGCGATCAACAGATATGAAATCACTACCTACTGACCAATCAGATCTCTGGAAAATAGCGTCACCGATCCTTTGGACAATGATGCACATAGTAGGAGGGTCTAAAATTTTCTTAATTGCATCAAAAGTCATTGAGCATCCGTAATGAATACAGATTAGAGAAACATTATAGATTTTACTCCTGTTGGCTGCAAAAAAATGTACATAAATCTTATTATTCTATATGATCCTAAAACATAGCACCTATTTTAACTTCTCTGATTTGCAGTCTAAATCAAATTTGCATACAGACTAAACCTGCATTTGAATTTCATTTTTATGTTTGTTCTTTATTTCTGCCCAGACCATTGAACAGCACAGAGCTGCAGCTGAAAGAATAAAAACTAAAGCTGTCTCACGCACATCTAAACATTAATTTAATGGAATAACGACTGTAATCTGTCAGATTTTCCTGTGTCGTAATGACAGAGCTGTGGTACTCTAACTCACAAAGTCAGCATTTTTGCCGACTTTCCTTACTGGCTTCAAGTAGGCTGAACTTTATTAACACAGTAGATCTTCTCCAGCGCTTAAATCGCTCACACATTCATACAGCGCTTTTAATAATATACTACTGTACAGAGTTTAACCGTTACAGACACTTCTACTGCTGTTTAATCTGCAGCAGGTGGGTTGATTCCAACCTGTGACCCCTTATCCCGATCACCAGTGTTAGGATAGGTGAATCCAGATAGCAGGAAGATATTCTGGGTATGCTGAACATGGTTATTTCAGCAGCTGTTCTATCTGGTAACCATCCTTGGGTTTCGGTAGGGATGTAGCCATAGATTGGCACGCCTTTTTTTGAGCCATATCTGACAATTTTATCTATTTTTTAGCCCATTATGACACACTTACATACTCAGTTATTTCACACCATATTTTACCTTGTGCAAAATTGAAAAATAACTCTAGCAGAAGCGATACAAACACTATTAGTATATAGAGCCACTTCTTTTTCTCTGTGGTAGCTTCCATCATATTCACCAAAGCTCGTGGCTTTTTAGGGACTCGCTACTTTCTCTTATGGCCATAGCATTAGACGGGTTAAACTTCACTCGGCTATAACAAAAAGCTTCCCTCCTTTCAGCACACGTATTGGGTAAAAACCCAACTTTGGAAAAGCTTATGTCCCACAGAACCAGTCAAAATGTGGCACATTGTCTTAAGATGTGGGACAGGGGCACAAGCGATAAAAATGCTGTGGAGCCCCACATGAAGAGGAACATCTGGTCACCCTACGTGGGAGGGAACTAGTTTTAAAATGTTGCCGCCACATTGTTGTTAGACTTTCTAGCAAGAGAAAGTTTTTGTTCAAGAATTGCTTCTCATTAGCAATTAGAATAAAGCAAATAAAACATCCTGGATGGAAAGAATGAGAAGGGAAAAAAGCTGCAGAGGTATTTCAAACTCATGACCTCCACTTCTGTAGCACTTCTCTCATCCCCCTGAACTATTTCATTTCTCACATTGAGCTGTAGCATCCCTAGGTTTGTAACACTTACATCAGGGACAAAGAAGCGATGATTCTAACAGTCTGTCGTGTTCAGTTCATCATGCAAAAAATGAGATGGAATTTAGATATGCATAGCCATGAATTGCTTAAGAGTGTTGTTTATTTTTTTTCATAAGACAGGCTGTTGTAAGAGTAGTCTGTGTACATGGAGGGGACATTGTGTGGATGCACATTCATGACCATGCACTAACCAGATTAGTTGTCATGGTTTTGAAAATACAAAGAAAGATGCATTTATTTTTTTATTGCACCAATCTGATCTACATTCTACAACCTGACCCGACCTCTTTTCTGTGTTGAAACAACATCAGCATCCGACTGTCTACAGCTTGTACCGTGACCAGTTTTGACCTGGTAGGCAACATCGTAGTTTAGACCACGTTTGCTGGGTTGACTATGAAATTTTAAATATTATTACCTGTGGTGAAAGCTATTAGTTGAATTATGAATGGAAAACAATAAATGTGAAAGTTTTGAAAGTGTTTTGGTCCACTGTCTACCATTCCCTAACTCCTTTACTTTGCAAACTGCAGATAAAGGATGTGTGAGATATTGTTATTTACTTGTACAACTTAGTAAAGTTAAACGCATTTACAGCTGTAACCAAACTATTTTATTAGGTCCACTAACTGCTGTATACTTCTTGTGCTATATTATCACAGAGCACTATTGAGGCACGAGGTCTGCACACATTAAAATCACTACAACTCACTGAATGTTCAACCAGTTTTCAAGTTTTTTTTGTTTTTATTTATGATAATTTTCTGGTTCTCCATTAGCCCCTCCAACTAGTGGGCAGACACCCATGTGCCACCCCATTTTAAAAATCCCGGAAATGCCCCTGTCTGTGTGTGCGTGTGTGTGTGTGTGCGTTGTGTGCGCGCGCGCATATATATATATATGTGTGTGTGTGTGTGTGTGTGAGTATGCCTGCAGACTTACAAAAATATTTTATTCCTATAGTTCATCAAGCTTGTTGACAGCACAGAGCATGTAAGCATAGACTGTATATAAAAGGTGGTCCTAACCCATTGTTTTATGAAGTCCTGTTGTAAAGCTGATAAACCTTTTGAAACTATGGCTTGAATGCAGAGGTGGATCTGACTGTGAAACCAAGTGACTATGCAGGCTCACTGGCTAACAACTTGTCAATCACGCCGTAAAGAATAACCTGCTTTATTGTCCTCTGCACATTAATGGTTGTCGTCATTTACAAAATAACGTAATAATTTACAAAATGTTACATTCAGCGTGACGTTAAACTAGCAATTGAGATTTTACTGGCCATCCACAGTAAGTCGTCCTCTCCTGAGCAATGGACAGAATGCAGGTTTCCAGGCGCCTGGCTTTACTTTTCAGACCTGGAATCTACATCCATCTATAATACTGTATATACAGTCTATGCATGTAAGCTAAACACTTACTACCTGGTAACTTTTCTGTAATGAGGACTAATGAGGAGGCTGGAACAATAACTCAGGAATCTGACTCCATCCCAGGCCTTCATGTTCACACAAACCTCCAGACTGTTAATTTTGTACACGAACCCTATTTGTTAATGTATTTTAAAATCACCTTTGGCTGCTCCCTTGTATTTCCCCAAAGGGTCACCACAGTTGATGAATCCACATAGGTAACTTGGCACCAGTTTTACACCGGATGTCCTTCTTTACGCAACTCTCCCATGGTGTAACGCACAAATATTTTGCAGTGAACAGCAAGTGATGTCACCTTATTCCCACTATTACAGACTGTAGAAACCTTGCAGCTATGCTGGCCTACTGAATTGCCTAACTGTTGGCTATATAATGTTGGGGTCAGTGAAAAAGGCGGCCAGCCCTCACTTGACCACACCAGCCTGCCATGAAAAAGAGCCACATAGCTCAGAAACATTGAAAATGATGTTGCCGTTTAAAAGAAAAACAACCAGTGGTAATCCCTTCCTATGGGGCTACCATACTGTACTTTACCTAGAATGGGTAATCTTTACACAACCTGCTTAGTGGACCACTTCCTGCTACTGGTACCTAGGAGGGGGTTTTGGGGGAGCGGTGCCGCATTTATGAAAGATTTAAAGGAGTTTAAAGCTGTCATTGCAAAATGTGCCAGTATGAGTGGCCATCTGGGGACTCATTTTTTTTTTAAAGAACCTCAAGTATTTGAATGTTTTGCCTCTCCTGATGGTGTGCCTTGGAAAGTCTGAGCTTTTCAGATGCAAAGGTATTTTTGCAGCAGTCTGTGGGCTAAGATGAACAAATGTAAATAAGTTTGTCGTGTTAAGGCTAATCTTTATCTTGGTCTTTAAACTAAGAGCAGAAAGACACACAGACAGTAAAAAGTAGCTGCTGCATGTAGTCATACTCAGTTTAGTTGTCCTACACATTCACACATTACCTTTCAAATCCCATCAGGTGTAGCCTCTGAATGAGGCTTTATGTGTTTTTATTTCTGATTACATGCAGATAATTTTATCTTTTATTTTGTTAATAACCGCCAATCGCCTGTCAGTAACGGTAGCGGCTGTCAGTGATTAGCATATGATCATATTTAAGGTTGGACGGCTAAGGAAGAAGAAACTTAACATCCATTTCATTTGAAACATCACCATCTTGGTTTTCCAGATTTTACCCATTGGTAAAATCAGAATTTTCTAGTGCATTACTAATAAAGTTGACAATGTTCAATTAGCTGAAATCAAAGCATATTTCATTTAAAAAATGTATGAAGCAGTGTATGAAAGCAAAGCACTCAGGGTGCATAAGAAGCTCACAAAACCCTTTAAACTTAAATTGAATTACAAAATGGTAATTCTCAGTGCCAAAAATTGTGTGCTGTGTATTTGTTCCTAAGAGTTTAAAAGCTTTGACACTGGCATGATGTCAAAACCTCATAGGAGCTGCACTGAGAATTGTTGAACGCTAACAAAATAATTGTTCTTACAGCGTGATTGAAATGACGAGGTATTCAGATTTTAGTCGGAAGTAATTTTCATAAAAAGCATAGAGCAGTCTTTAGTATTTCGTGTTTCTGAAAAATCAGTGGCAACCCACTAAAATCATCTGGAGGCTAGTGAAAATTAAGTGAGCTGGCAGTGTGTTTGAAGCTCATTCATCTTCAGTCAGTATCAAATGACAAGGCTGCATCACTTTTTTACCACGTGGGACTAGAAATACTGAAACAACCCGAGAGAACATATGTGTTCTTGTGCTTTCACATCCAGCATTTTGAGTCACGTTTCTGGCTAACCGGTGAGTGTGGCTCTGTTGTCATTGCCAGGAATTTGATAGGAATATGTTGATACCAGTGCCATTATTGAATCTGCTTATAGGTCTAGTTCTTTGTTGATTCCCCTATGCTCTCCTGATCAGTTTTCTATGTGGAAAAACATAGGCCTACGCAAGTTTTCATTATTGACGCAACTGTTTCTTTATCTCTGAATACAGTGGAGAACCAGAAAGGAAAGTGGAAAGTTTGACACTTTTACAATGCACACGTGTCAGAAAGACATGTGCAGGGTATAGGGTGAGATGGCGGCAGATGATCCGCTGTGGCAACCCCTAACAGGAGCAGCTGAAAGAAGAAGAAGAAGAAGAAGATTGGTAAAAAGGAAATCACAATCCTGGAGACTTTCTGTTCTGATAGACTGGACAAATGGTACTAATTCTTATCTGGAATCATGTCTTGATTACTATCTCCTGTCATTGCCAGGGTCTTAACTGACTCTTGACCTTAGCTTAACATCATTAGCTGTTTGGTACTGGACAGGTTGCATACTGTGGGCTTAATAGAGTGTTTTTTGCAAGAAGGCTGCCTGAGCTACACTATATAGACATAAATATTGGACCACCCACAAATTACAGCAACAAGAGCTTTAATGACATGCCATTCTAAATCCATAGGCATTAATATTTAGTTGCAACTATAGCAGCTTCCATCCTTCTCAGAAGGATGGAAGCTGCTATAGGTTCTTGTTCTTTCCAAAGATGTTCAATGGGGTTGAGGTCAGGGCCACTGCAGGCCAGTTAAATTTTCCCACACCAAACTCATCCAGTCATGCCTTTATAGACCTTGTTTTGTGCACTGGGACACAATCATGCTAGAACAGAAAATGGCCTTCCACAAACTGTTACCACAAAGTTGTAAGCATAAAATTGTACTGGTAAGCTGAAACATAAAGATTTCTCCTCACTAGAACTAAGGTGTCAGGTTCAACCCCAGAAAAACAACCCTATTATCCTTTGCTCACCAAACTTTACAGTTTGCACAGTTTAGCCAGAAAGGTAACGTTCCCCTGGCATTTGCCAAATCCATAAGACAGCCAGATAGAGAAACATGATTCACCATTCTGCAAAGCATGTTCCCACCACTCCAGAGTCCAATGATGTTACACCTCTCCCTCTGACACTTCACACTGTGTTTGGTGATACGAGACTTTCACACAGCTGCTTGTCCAGGGAAACCCACACCATTAAGCTCCTGGTGAACAGTTTTTGCACTGATGTTAAAGGAGTTCAGGAGCTCTGGAATTGCTCAGTCAGCAAAGTGTTAGTGACTTTTATGGACTTTTTCCTTCAGCACTTGGTGACCCCACTCTGTAGCTCTGCGTGGTCTGCCACTTTGTGATTGAGTTGCTGTGGTTCCTAAACGCTTCCACTTTGCAATAATAGCACTTACAACTGATTATGGAATATCTAGGAGGGAAGAAATTTCAAGAAATGACTTGTTGCAACCGTGGCATCCTATTACGCACCACACTGGAATTTGGTGATCTCTTTAGAATGACACATTCAATGTTTGTAATGGCAAACTGCTTGGCTAGGTGGTTGATTTAGTACAGCTGTGGCAATGGGACTGAACGAAACACCAGAATTCAGTGATTAGGAGGTGTGGCTCAGTATTTTTGTCCATATAGTGTACATGAGAGCAGCTCATGTACTGAAATGCGGTCAGCAAAATCAAAACAAGAGACTCTGAACCCTCCTTTGCGTTATGAGTGGACCATATATCATTAAATACTAATTTTATATTGAGGTGATACCAGTGGTTTATGGTAATGGAACGTAAATCACCAAATGCTGACATCATTTTGTTTACATTTTTTACTGTCTGAACAAGCACACTTGCTTGAGACAATGAACGGCAGCTATTTTCTTGAACCTGTATCTTCCTTGGAGCCTGCGATACTCAGTGGGCCTCACAGACCAGCTGCAGTGACTCCTTTTGGGATTTCTTCCTCCAGAGCCTCCCTTACCCTTTGTCCTCCTCTTGAAATGTTGAATAATGCTGCTAACCTCAGCTCAGATTGAGTCTCCTGTCAATATTCAGTTCACCTCGGAATCGAGATCAGTCAGCTTTTTCTGGCCTCATCCAATGCTGGAGTCGTGCTGCGGATTTAGCTTGCTTCTGATCCAGCAGCAGCGGGCACGGCGGCCCTTGCTGTGTGACGCCTGCAGGAGGTGAGCTGGGCCAGCGGGGAAGGCAAGGCAGGGGGGGGCAAGATACACACCACCCCCCTTGTTGTCGTGGCGATTGTGGCCATAGTGGTGGTTGCCAGGGAGATGGCAGTTGCTTGTCTGACCCGTCCCCCTTGTGCTGTCACCGGCGTTATTGATGCACGCCGCTGCTCAGCATTGTGGGAGTGCGGGAGGGAGGGCAGAGAGGACAACGGTTAATGAGTTCAGGAGGAACAGGGACTCTCCATGCACTCCCTCTCTCCTTTCTCTGTTATCCTCACTCACTGTGTTCCCCCATCATCTCCCTCTCTCCTTCCCCCTCTCTGCTCCCTCTCTCTGTCTTTCTCCCCTTCATTTCTCATGGGTGTCTGTCTTGTGCGAATGTGCATTAAGAATGTGGGTCTCTCATGATCCATCATGGCAAAATACACTTTCCCTCTCCTTCATGCACACGCTCCATGCAAAAACACACACACACACACACACATGCTCTCATACACACATATAAGCAGCATAGACAGTGCACTTACAAAAACATGTTCTCACACACCTTTACTCACACAGTGTAACTGACTCATTCGCAAGCACTCCTTTCTCTCTCACTTACACACACACAGACACACACACAAACACAGAAATGCTGCCCTGCTGTTATGCCTGAAGGTAGGAGAGCTAGCAAGATTAATAATGACCCCTGACTCCCCATAGACAGACCCAAATATACACAGTTTGGAGAGAGAGAGAGAAAGAGCGATGGTGAAGAGAATAAAGGGAAGAACAAGGTGAGGCCAAATGCTGACTAAAAATATACAGTTTGGAAACAAAGAGAGAGGGAAAATGTATACACTTTGCAAAGTGAGTGATGAGAGAAGTAAGAGTGGGGGAAAAGTGGGAGGCCAAACATATAAAATTAGGCTAGAGTAGTGGCCTGGGACATGGGGGCTCATGTCAGCTGTAAGCAGGCTGAATTTAAGAACACATGTTTTTCTCTAAGCTTTTCAAAAACGGTCACTGGAGGGGATAAATCTGAAAGACTGGCCACACATGCATGTGTGGACAAGGACAAATTAGCTTTTGAAAAACAATGATCCAAACCAGGTTGGGGTGTGCATGGTTAGGTTGATGGGGTACACCAATGGCTTAGCAGAGCACAGAAGAAAACATTTAGTCTTGTAAAAACTGAAGCAGCAGAGGTTGAAGTTTCTTGACTTTAAATCACTAGTACATGCCAAGTTTCAAAACTGTCGGATGCTACTATTCCCGTAATTCTCACTGTGTTTTCCGATGTGCTCTTATGCTCGATACTCTCCAACTCCAAGCCAAAATAATCCATGAAGAAATTTCTCCAGAAACAAAGACTATAACATGCAACTGCTTTCACAGGATGAGTAGTGGTAAACTATATGGAAGAAAGTATTTAGCCACACCTCTTAATCATGAATTCAGGTGTTTCATACAGTCCAACTGCAGCAGGTGTATAAATAAAGCACCAAGCCGTGTAGTCTGCCTTAAAAAAAACATTTGTGAAAGAACGGATTGCTTCAAAGAGCTCACTGAATTCAGGCATGGTACTGTAATAGGATGCCACCATTGCAACAGGTTTTAAAATTAAATTTCTTTCCTCATAAATATTCCACAATTGATTGTAGGTGGTATTATTGCAAAGTGGAAGTTTTTAGTAACCACAGCAGCCCAGTCTCGAAGTGGCAGACCACGTAAAGTTAACAGGACGGGGTCACCAAGTGCTGATTCACATAGTGTGTAAAAGTCACCAACACTTTGCTGACTCATTGCAGAGTTCCAAACCTCCTCTGACATTAACATCAGCACAGAAACTGTGTGCTGGGAGCTTATATGGCACTGGTTTACATTGCCGAGCAGCTGCACGCAAACCTTAGATCACCAAATGTCAGTTGTAATAAAATTGGCTGGTACTTATGTAGAGCTTTTTTAATCTAATTTATCACTCTTTACTACAAGCCTCATTAGCACAGCGCTTTCTTCTATGCCTTTTGGGGTCTTACCCAACTAAACTCTGGCACATAAACTAGAGTAGCCAGGGATGTAACTACCAACCTTTCGGTTAGAAGATGACCCACTCTACTTCCTGAGCCACCGCCACCCTGTGGTGTAAAGCACGCTGCCACTGGACTCTGGATCAGTAGAAAGACAATTCTGTGCAGTGACAAATCCTCTCTTCTTCATCTTGCAGTCTGATGCACAAGTCTGGGTTTGGCAAATTGCCAGGAGAACATTATCTGTCTGCCTGCATTGTGCCAACTGTAAATTTTGGTGGAGGAGGTATAATGCTTTGGGGTTATTCTAGGGTTGGTCTTGGCTGGTAGTTAAGTTTGTTAATCAATTTCCCCCCTGGGATTAATAAAGTATTCTGATTCTGATAGTTCCAGTGAATCGTAATGCTTCTGCTTTGGATAGTTCAATGCTTTAAACTTTGTGGGAATAGTTTGTGGAAGGCCCTTTTCTCTGCAGATGTCCCAGTGCACAAAGCACTGTTACCTAGTTTCTTGATGTATCCAGATACTGTTAGAAATGTCTTAGTCAATAAACAGGAAACCAAGAACTAAGAAAACACTCAGAAAATTGTCAAAATTGAGCACAGTTTAACTGACAAGGTTAAATGCTGCCTGTGCAAATACCGTGAGTGTTTTTAAAAGGTGTTTAAGAGGCATTAGGATAGAGAGTAAAAAATATGGATGTAGCTTCTGGGTTTGAAAGGTAAAGCCAATGTGGAAGTGCCTTAAACCTATATTCTTTTTAATGGCCACCAGAGAAGACACCTGTAATTGTAAAAAAAAACTTAAGGTCCTATAGAAGTCTATGGGAAAATGGCTCTCTGTGGTTTTGCAGTCAGATCTTCTCCTCGCTCATCACATTCAGTATCAAAACATCAATATGGTGACAGGGTAAATGACTCCTCCTCATAAGAAGGTTCCTGGTTCATAACCCTGGCTAGGGACTTTTTTGTGAATGTTAAGTTTAAGTGGTGGCTCTAAATTGGCAATGGATAAGAGATAGGAGAAGTGTTTAACTCTACAGAATAAAGCAGGCCCTTTTCTTGAGCGTATGGATAAGTATGGCTTGTACTCTAAAATGCTTTGTGTTGACGGAATTAGAAAAGCCCTACATAACTGCCAGTCCATTTCCATAATATTAGCAGTATACATACCAGCAGACATTTTTCCTTGCAGGTCTACAAGCCATACAATATGTGGCTAGGAATTCCTCTGGTTAAATAGTTAAATGCCAGATTACTTTACATGAAACCTTTCAAAATTCTGCATAACTGGGCCGATTTGTGCTTTACTTTTATCACTTTATATCTTGTTTGCTTGCAAAATTCCAGCTGCAGTCTGTCGATGCTCTAACGCCAGCTGAGTAACTTCTTCGACTCAGTGCTTACCAGGCTTTGTAAATAATATATGAATTAGTACTTAAGGGACTCGTATTTTTGGTGCAAGGACAATAGCGTTTAATTGCCTAGTCAAATTATTATAATGTTTGGGATCTAGCTCTAGCATTACAGGTCAGGGTTGAAAAATAGCACAAGCACTAGAAGATTTGCAGAGATGCACTTAAGTCCTTGTCACGTAGTTTGAAGTGTGCAATCTCGATACAGATTATCTGGTTTTTGGAGATTATGTCAGACAACTTTATTAAAATCCTAAAATTCATTTGAAGAATCTGATAGCAGAAATACTAGTTTAACACATTGTTTTCAAGTCTAAACAGACTTTTCCAAAGACCATAAACAGGTGTATTTACACTGGTTAAGCGATGCTACCCCTCACTGTCTTTAACTACAGTCTCAGAATTTTCAGCTACCTCTCTCCCTCCTTCTCACTCACACACTCAAACGCACACACAGGTTTATGAACAGGGGTGTGTAGATGCACAAAAACACTCACCAATACCATCAGCAATATGCAAACAAAAACACAAGCAGAGATGCACACACACACGCTGGCATGGATTAATGTGTTTGGCTCGACTATTTCATTTATTACTGTCGGAGGCCTTTTGTGATGAGGGCATTTTTCAGGTTGCTAACCATTATTCCCTCTAGGCCTGGGGCTCCTCAAAGGACTGCTTGTGTGTGTGTGTGTGGTGTGTGAGTTTATGTGTGTGTGTTCATCAATGTGAGGCTTACCCAGCCTCGTGGTTATGGTCCAAACAAGTAGTCAGATATTTTCTCTCTGTTCTTTAGGGGATTCACGTTGCCATTTCTGACTGTACTTAATGCTCCCTCCTCATTTGTCAACACATGCCTAAGCAGCTCGAAGCCTGTTTGTTTTGCTATGAAAGGTTTTTTTTTGTACCTCTATCATACCATGAAATATTGCTGAGTGTGCTCTATCCATCAGCATATGAAAAGTATCAGAGGGAGGGAGGGAAAACAGAATATAATGAAACAAGTGAAGGCTGCCATGTCACTCGTCTCTGTCCTGATCTTCTCCTCTCCCCTTCCCCATGTGTATTAAAATGGGTTTATGCAGAATTTGGATAAACTACAGCACAAATTACCTGCAGATAGAGATATAAACTCAAACCACATGGCTTTGCTTCTGTTCTGAATCATGGCTGGTGTTTGGTTATGTTTTCATGAGCTTCCTTCGCCTCAAGAATAGATTAATTCATCAGTTTAGTTTTGGTTTTGTTTGTTTGCTGAGGAACATTTGTTTTTTGGACAGCCAGCTAATGTGGGACATCGACACAGTTGTTAATCAAAACCTGTCAGGAAGTGTGTCAAAGGCAGGAAGCCATAGGGGCATCATACACAGCCTACACTCCTCCTCTTCATCGCTACGCTGGCCAGAAGTAAAACAGGTGATTGGATCTGATGCACTATAGCCATACAAGTGTGAATGAACCAAAAGTGCATTGAGGCATATTCAAGACATAATCAGAGGAGGTCAAGGACAGATGTTTCCACTTTCTTAAGGTGTTCAGTACATGTATGATGAAAAATTGCAAACCTTCAAACTGAACCAACCACACCGAATGATTGTTGTTGAATGAAAAAGCTTGCTGCCTTCAGCTCTACATCCTAGTTCAGAATGTACTAAAAGAAAGCCACAAAAACAATCTTAGTCTGATAAGTGCGTCATAAAGAATTGGCAGCTGAGCTACGAGGCTGTGGTTAAAGGATTGGGCTGGGCTGATCTTATTTTGTGCTGAAGCTAATGTGACAGCTGGAGTGAGCAAAAGCCTGAATCTACTACTGAACTAAAGAGGGTCAGAACGAGAGCTGAACTAAAACTCAGGAACCATCACACATTCGCTGATTGCTACTGTATATACAATACGCTGCATTCATTATGCTCATGAAAAAATAAACAGCCTACATAATCAATGACTATAAACTGCACAAACTCAATCTTTGTGCATTTCGGCCTCTGTTTTATACTACCATATGCAAAAATGTAATCTAGGTATGATACTGTAATGATAAAGGAAAAATTATGTAAAATAATTGTGCAACAATTTAAAAAAATGTCAGTGTAACTGGAAAAAAAGCTGTGGTGAAAAAAATAAGAATGAGGAAATTTGGTGAACAGCTAATTTGGAGGGGTGTAAACACAGAAATAGGTTAGCAGTGATATGTTGACCAGATGCCAAGTCTGTTAAATAAATGTAACACAGGCAAAATTTGCTCTATCAAGCTACACTAGCCTAAACTTAGGAGTGAGCAACTGAAGCAGCTACCAATGACAGTAAAGAATGCAGCTGATTGTTTATTCATCTGGCGAAATGACCGATGAGCTAATGCCGTGGTGAGGCATCCGTCCATCTGTTTGTTCGCCGAAAATTCACAGGAATTGCTGCGCCTCTTTTTTGGTCAGATTTGAGTCAAACTTGCACACTATGGTCAGTTAATGGCTCTTCACTCAGATTGTGCTCAAGTTCATATTTGTTGTTTTAAAGGCACTTTCCCATTTTCACAAAAATCACTACTGGATTTAAAGGTCATAAAATGAGTGTCTGCATGTGCCCTTTTGTCAGCTGTACATAAATGCTGTCATTACGTTTATTTATAGTGTAATAATGTCTTAAGCTAGGTTAGGGCCACTTAGAAACTAGGTCTAGCATTGGGTCCTGGCAGGGGAAAATAGGGCAATAACCTGGTTTGTCAACATGATCAGCATAACTTCTTGTTTTTACAAGTGGAAAACTTGAAGGTCATTTTGCAATTTTCCACTGTCGCTCTTTCTATATTTGCTGTTCCTCATGCTGGCAGATGATCAATGGTCCTTCTCTTGTAGATGGTAGACCTACTGTGGATAGTGCTGTGATAACTTGAAACATCACTTTGCCACACATTTTGAATATCATTTGTATCCTGTTATGGAAGTGATCATGATTTTATCGGTCAGGATCATGGAAAGAGTAGTCTTACTGGTTGACTCCTATATTAGGTAGATGTGGCTGGGGTCTTCCTATCACTATTTTGCTGACATCAGTAATATGATCAATGTTATGACATGCTGATACATTCACATATTTTCAAACTTTGAATGGCCATAGTTACCACTAACCATGCATTCGTAATACTCCTGAACTCAACTATTTTCATAAGCTTAATTTGTCCTGGATATGACTGTTTGCAAGTCTCCTTGACTTCTTGGATTTTAAAACTTATCACTTTCTTTCTGTACGTCACACATTACAATAACCTGTGATTTATAATGAATCATGAGCCGGATGAGCTCCTACGACATTGATGTTCTGGTCATATGATGAAGTAGGAAATATATTAAAGCATTACATCTGCGACCAGAGCCAGGAATGCACTCAACTGTCAGCTACAAGGCAACAAAGAAAGTGTGAATCCCTTCATATGTGGGATGGGGCTTTGCTTTTTCTATTGAAGGTCAATTTAAAAATGTTAAAAGATGAATGTTATTTAATGATCTGAGATTTTCTAAAATGTAAAATTTTAATAATAGAGTTCCTATCAGTATGAGCCAAAACTACACATATAGCACGCAGCACCAACAAAAATTTTTCGTGCATTAATTTAAGAGATGAAAGAGCAGAGATAAAGTGGTTTCAAGTCAAAGCTCAGCCACAGAGATAGACAAGTATTTACTATAACCTGAAAGCTGCTAAATATTGTAGAAATGTGATGTCAAAATTTACTGTGGATTTTAATCAACCTCTAAACCCCCAGTGTCACAGTGTCAACTAATACTGTGCAGCGTGTAAGTGTCACAAAGCTGGTATTCAGGGATACCATTCACAAACAGCCTATCACCAAGGTAAAAGCATAAAGATGCAGTTGGTGCAAGAACTACAAAGCCTAGAGCCCCGAGGAATGGCCAGGTGCAATGTGATCTAATGAGCTGCCTTCATGTTTCTCTTATAAGTGTCATCAGAGTCCACTGTGCCCAATGGTTTCTTTATATACTTTTATATCACTTAATCATATTTTTGTGCATGATTTCCCTGCACTGAATGATGATGATGTCTGGACACTATTAAAGAAATTGAAGAGCAGTGTCATGAGCTTCAGAATGAATTCGTCGGTTACAAACAACGCTGACCCTCTACACAGCAAGCAGTGTAAAAATCAGCTTTTGTTGTCTGTCAAAGAAGTGCAGGCTTTTGGATCTTCAAAAGTATCCAAAATCAAAACTATACAGGAAAGAAGGACTGCATATAATGCAAAATAAGGAAAATGATGCCAGCACAACATCTTAGCTTCAGTCATTTTTCAGCTTCTGTCACGCAGGTCCTGAAGACCACATACTAGGATTTGGAACCAAAAATATATTCGACAATTAAAATAACATTTTCAAGTCTCTGATTAAAGTTTTCAATCAAAAGCATGTCATTTTACTTATGTATTAAAAGTGTAATTAATTTTTTAGTTTATCTTAATATCTATCTAAATTGAGTTCCAGGTCCTTTCCCCTGTTTAACAAGCCTTAAAGTTTTATTTTTAGCTTTACAATTATCTTTACAAAACACTGCTAAACGGTATTAACGTTGGCGAGAGTTTTATTTTTGTTTTTGCAATTCGACATAATTGATCTTTTTGACTTCTCCCACTTTTTTAAAAATTATTATATATTTTTTTTTTATTTTGAAAAGTATTCTAAAATATGCAAATAGAGCACTGGTCCATTTTGGCATAACCATTTCAGCGGTATTCTGCACTGAGTCTCATCATGACCATTTCAGCTCTTATTCACGTCACTGATCTGGCAACAGCTAAGATATTCCCTGGTTCATGATAGACCTTTGCCTGGGCATGTAGGCATATTAGCACCATGAGTATAACTAATAAAATAATTTTCATAGCTAAGTGAGCAGTTGCTTCATGTGTTGAAAAGATAATTATTAAAGTGGTTATGCATTGCAATGTAATATTTTTAAAAGCCCATATTTTTAGTGTTGGGCATTTACTTTTAAAATTGTGTCCATATAAATTTAGTTTTCAAATACTGTTGTCATGGGCTCAGGGTCTTGTGTTAAAGTTTTGAATTCTGGTTTATTTTGGTGGTGTTTTCAGGGTTGCTTTGTTCTTAGTATTTTTTGCTGTTAAGTTTTGATCGTCATTCATTCATTCATTCATATTTTGACCCTTAGTTCTTGTTACACTTTAGTTCAAGTGTTTGTGTTTATTGAGTTTATTTAGCGTTCTCCCTGTTTCTTCTGTTTCCTCTCCTCCAGTATTCTCATCTTTCTGTTAGGTTCAGTCTCTTATGTGTGTCTTCACATTCACTTCTTCTTTTAACTTGGTAGCCATTTGTGCCCTGTGTTCAGTTTGACTTCCTTGACCACATCTCATTACTCTTCTATGCTCAATTTCCCCAATTACCTCATCTATCTGTCTGTCTGTCTGTCTGTCTGTCGAGGCCTGAGGCTTCTGTGCAGGATTGCTACATCTATCACTATGGCCTTCTTCCTTTGCTTGTCCACCACTACTATGTCCGGTTGGTTAGCCTTCACCAGTTTATCCATTTGTATCTGGAAGTCCCACAGGATCAATATATAGTCCTGTCTTTCCCTCAGTCTTTGTCTTGTCACCCAACCTATGTGTGCTCTGCTTTTTCTTGGATTTTGGTTTCCATTTGTTCGTGGACTTCTATGTTTTAAACTTTAAAACTAACCTGCTAGTAAAGGTTTGCTTTATGTTCTACTCTGTCTGCTTTTGGAATTTGGATTCAAGTCTGAATCTGCAGGAATTAGGACAACAGGACTACAAATTGAGAAAGCATTACTCACACTTGTGTTTTGAGCTATCTTCATAATGGGTAATTAGCAATCTGTGTAGGAAGGTGATGTCCCTGTTCTTAAATTTTATTAGGAAAGTGTTTCTTTATGGTAGGTGGCCTACCATGTGCTCAACATCAATCACACTGAAACTGCTGAACAGATCAGAGATGTAAGGAAGATGTGGAGGTATGGAAAGATTAGCTGCCTCACCATCACAAAAATTTGGCTCTGGAATGATGGTAAAACAAAACCAAAAACTACTACAAAGAGATTGGTAGAGTCTATTTTTAAGTGGGCAGATTATCTTGTCTCTGATTACCCAGAGTAGGGTTAAGAAGCTCAAATGTTATCTGTTTGCTTTTTAGTATATTTATCTACGTACCAGAAAGATTAGGCACAACCCATCAAGCTGAATTTCATGAGACTTGTGCCCGCACCTTTGCTGCAAATCTGAACTCCAACCCAAGCTACATCTGGTACAAGAACAGACTTCAATTAAATGGAAGTAAAGCAAACTCAGCCTTAGTGTCACTGCACCCAGCCAGTACAAAGGAGACAGGCAGCTATACCTAGAATGACCTCTCCTCAGCTGTTGTCAGTCCCAACATTCAGAGCAGAGCTAGAAACAGAGTGCTGTCAGCTGGAAAAAGGACAGATTCGATACCAAGACATCAGTGGCATTTGCTTTTCTCCAGTCCCAAAAATGCATTTAGCCAGTGTTTTCTTTAGATGGGTTATTGTAACTATACCAGCCCTCAAATTAAAGAAGGAAGAAAAAGAAGACGAAAATGTGCTGGTTCCGTCCCTGGGGTGTCCATCTAGTAGTACTTCATGGCTAAAGATATAAACTTCATGTTTCACGAATAAAGCACAGATAATACATTAAAGCTAGATAATCAGGGAGGGACAGTGTCCAAACTTGTCCTTTCTCACATGGTGCACACATCAGGAGACAGTCTGCTTCAAACGTGTTCTCATTACTGGAAATACTCTGTGGTTGACGCCAGGGAACCGCATGAACGGAACATGCAGGAGGCAGAAGACATTACACCCACGCGGTGATTGCGAATACGCCTTGAACGAGAGAGCCAGCAGGTTAAAGACTATTTAATGTCCGATCTGACCTCATCTGACATTTGTGTTTTCATATGTACCTCCAGCAGGTAATATCTAGAATACTTCAGGGCTGCAGCGCATGTGCAAAAACATCTTCAGATGTTGCTTGGTTGCTGGTACTGTGAATGAAACTGGTGTGAAAACTCAAAGGAGATGAAAAAGATGTTTAAAACCACCATGAATTTAGCTTTCTTACTGAGAGTGCAGCCCTATTTGGTTAAGGACACACACACACACACACACACACACACACACACACACACACACACACACACACACCCTCTAACAAGAAT
>VUQH01003819.1:0-12666 GCA_015106775.1 Etroplus canarensis | reverse complement strand
TCCAGAGGCTAAATGAAGACCACCATGGGTGTAGCCCCAGAGAGTTTCCAGTGTTAAAATATGTCTGGGGGCAAACTAAGACACTCCAGTCTACGTGCTCAGGTTGACTGGAGGGCTAGTGGGTCGCCTACATGCTAACACCGCAAAGCTCAGGGTACAATCATATCGCCTGATCCTTATCTGTGCAACAGTGATGTAGACCCACTCTTAGAAGGCTGCACTGTGCTTAGCCCCACAAGAAAAAAGCTTTTTAAGGATTGACTTCTTTGTGGAGGGGGAAAGCTCTGAAGCTCAAAGAAGTGGCTCTGGCTGGTATTTAATTTCACTGTGTTTCTTCAATGGCCTAGCACTTGAAAACAACTTTCCAGATGAGCAATCTCAGCGTTAACAAGTCGTTCATCTTTGATGAGCTCCATATGCCAAAAAAAAGGGAGCCTGTGATCAGAGAAATAAAATCATATGTATATTCTGTCATGCCTGACATCACACGGAGCAGAGCAAACTGCGGTGCGCATAAAGGAAAACAAATAGCATGTCCTGCTGCAGTGCTGTGTTTGTTTCTGCTGCTTTCATTAGAATCACATGAGCAAATGTGAGCCTTGAAATGAATGTACAGCTAAAAAATGTTGTTTGATGATTTATTTCTTTTTTGGTGGTTTGCAGGAGTACTTTGTGTTATCTTCAGGAAGTCTGTTGCAGGGACATGTCAGAAGCCAAGATCTCTCTTGTTCACAATCTGCGTTGTTCCCTGCAGCCATATTCTCAGCCTTGGGTGGTCACTTTACATTTTCTTATGACTTTGCACCACTCCCTCTGTTCAAAACATTGTATCACTGTGACGATGAGCTGTGGTTTTCCTTTTAATGTCAATCTGACAGGCCCTGCCGTGTCTCTCTTTGTCCTAACTAAGAACACCCCCATTTCCCACACTTGCACACATTAACTGTCTGCATGAAGGACAAACACATGCATGTCATTCTGTATCTGTATGACAAAAAGCCTCCTGTTGCCCAACTCCAGACAGATTTTCACAGTTGACAGTCAAGTTATGGATCACTAAACATAGTGGGAAATGGCTTCCGTCTTACCTTTTGAAAAACGAGACAAACGGGATTTCAGAGGTGCAGTAGGGTTCATTTTCAGTTTTCGAAATGGCTTGAAGCTCTGGTGTCATCGAAATGTATGTGTAAACACATACGCATTAAAAAAAAAAAGTATTTTTAATCATTTAATTTGCTGTATTTTCCACAGTTCTCCCCCGCACATATTTTGTGTCAGATTACATTATTCGTTTCCATCACCCTGAAGCCAGCTACACACACACACACACACACACACACACACACACACACACACACACACTCACTATGTGTGACAGTGTGTATGTCCATAACCAGTACAGCAGAACTCAGGTCACAACCCTTCTGCTCAGTTCAGCTCTGTGATGTTAAAAGAAAATCAACACCCTGCAGGGAAGTTTATACTTTGCTGGCATAAGACTATGAGCTAGTGAAAGGGGAACTGGGGATCATGATTGAGTCATCGGGATTGTGAGCTGATCGTGAGTTCACGGCGTGCCCCCCTGCTGCTCATCCCTTTCATCAACCAGCCCAGTTGTTGGTTTAGCTCACGCCCTTCTCAGCATGTCTTGGCACACGGTAGAGCCCATAGCCAAAGAGGATTTGGTCAGAGGAGAAGGGAAGTCTGCTTGCACTCAACAGCAGCTTTTCCAGCATCAAGCACCACCTACTTCCAATCATGCGTTACCCCAAATCCTACTTGTGCTTGCAAAACCAGCCAGGCCAGACCTAGCAGCAAAGAGGTCTACTTTAACTGTATCTTGAAGTTGACACCGAGAAGCGCAAGTGAAACTCTCAATAACGAAACATTTTTAAAACACTTGAGGGTGTATCCAACAAGCTGACAACATCAATCATGTTTCCTTGGAGATGTCTTAGATGTTTTTACAGCATTTATCTTTTACTGGTGTTGTGGCACATCACAGGCCAGGAGATAATGAAACACTTTATTCGGAATGGAGACGAATGCACCCTTTCCTCACCATGGGTGGTCCGGCAGTCAGGAGTGTAACATGCAGAAGAGTCCCGCAGGCAATTAGCATGCAAGCCAGAGGGAACATCTCTGGCTTATTCATTACACACAGCTGGGCTCAAGGCATCACTCAAGGACAAGATACTACTGAGTGTGTTTTCACAAAGTGTAAGAGAGTAAGAGTGGTAGTCAACATAAATCACATTGTTTTACGACAGCGAGGCGCAACCAGCAGAATCAGGGAGCTCTGTTGGTCGTCCCCAGATAGAAGATAGTACTAAACACAGGTAGACTGAAGCTAATCACTGTTGTCCACAGGAGCTCAAAGGCATTCACAGATCTACACTTGGTTGTTAGTACTGTTTCTTTTATTGATTTCCTCACAGTGGTGCTCCAAAGCAAGAAAAACTTTTAAAATGTAAAAACAGATGACCAGGTATTACAAGGTGAATACACCTCCAGTACAATGTCAAATAAAAATAACACTTGTTAGGGTGTTGCTACATATTAATGTAGAATACAGAAGGAGCATTCTCTTCTCCTTCTTCCAAGGTGAATCTTTTGCTACCAGCCAATTCAGTATTGTATTTTTTGTTTTATATTTGTTTTTCAAAATGAAACCTGAATATATATGATCCATGACTACTGAGTACTCATGTAATACAGTAGTGACAACTACTGTGAACTTATGGGTCAAAAGGTCAGCATTTAAACAAGCACAATATTTCACGGTGCACTTTTATAAAATTGAGAGACTTTCAAGAGAAAGATTAAACTATGGACATTCAGTCCTGTGGAAAAAGTACACAATGTGATTTAATAGCCTTAAGAAAAATCTTTAGCAGCAATGACTTGAAGCAGTCTTTTTCTGTATGACTTTATCAGTCTCTCACTTTGCTATGGTGAAATTTTGGCCCACTTTTCATTACAACATTGCTTCAGTTCATTGACATTTGAGGGCATTTGTTTATGCACAGCTCTTTCATGGTTCCGCCACAGCATTGCAGGTTTGCATTTTGACTGGGTCATTGCAACAGCTTGCTTCTTTTCTTTTTCAGCCATTCTGCTTTAGATTTGCTGGCATGCTTGGGATCAGCGTTCTCACTAAGCTGCGCACTTGCGTAATCGCGCACTGCTCTGGCATCCCCCGCACACACCAAATCTATGTAGTGCACATGCGCACAGCAAAACTATGCAGTGCACATGCACGCAGGAAGTCTATGCGGCGCACATGCGTGCAGCCAATCTGTGCAGCATGCATGCAAGAGCGCAGCTTAGAGGGAACGTTGCTTGGGATCATTGTCCTGTTGCATGACCCAATTTTGGCCAAGTTTTAGCTGTCAGAGAGAGGTCCTCAAATTTGACTTTAGAACACTTTGGTAAGAGACGAGCTTTTGGTTGACCCAACAAAGTGCCTAGGTCGTGTGGCCACAAAACAAGCTCAAATCCTCACCCCTCCACCACCATGCTTTACACAGTTGGTATGAGGTGTTTATGCTGATATGCTGTGTTTGTTTTTCCTCAAACGTGGAGCTGTGCATTATGGTCAAACATCTCCACTTTGACCTGGTCTGGCCAAAGGACATTTCCAGAAGTGCTGTGGTTTATTCAGATGCAAGTCTACAAATCTCAAACATGCTGCCATGTTATTTTTAGAGAGAAGAGGCTTGCATGTGCCAACCCCTTTCAAACAAGTCATACTTGTTTAGTGTTTTTTTTTATACTATCTTGAACTTTAGGTAGGTAGGTAGGTAAGTAGGTAGGCAGGCACTTTATTGTCATTTCAAGCATGTACAGGTGATGCATGAAATAAAATGAAATAAAGTTTCTCCAGGACCATGGTGCTACATATACAACTAAGAAGCATACTTAGCTAAGAAACAAATTAGCAACATATACTGTATAAACAGTGCAACATAACATGCTAACTGAAGCTTGTAGCAGCTAAGATGTAGCAGTTTGCTTTGTTTTGCAATGTCTCTGCATGACCTGAGCCTGGGGTGAATTTGGTGGGACGTCCACTCCTCCAAAGATTGTGGGATTGTGCTAACACACACCTGAATGCTCCAGACCGGCAAACTGCCAACATTTCCCCTTCTGTAGAGGAGGTCACACTGGCTGATGACCGGCAAATCAGGTGCATTTTATTAGCAACACCTGTGTCCTACTTACTCTCTTGAATTCTACAAATCAATAAAGCTGTCCTGTAAAAATTTTCTTTGTGACTATTTTACAGTAAAGTCAAAAATACACTCCAGTAAATGTAAGGTACCATGTCTAACATCTCTGTAGACTGAAGAAACCTGTATCTACCAATTCTATGCATGCATTCATCATATGATATCATTTTAATGCAATTATTTTATTAATAATATCTTTAAATACCATTGCCTATTTTATAGTTAACACAAAATCATTATGGCTAAACTGAAATGTGATTAAATATCTATCAAATATTTTTTGCTTAGTACAGAATCATTTTTGCACAATTAATAAACCACTCAACAAATTTAAATTGGCGAACTTTTTCCTATTGTTGATTTTACATATACTTCCTTTTATACCGTTTATAAAAGGCGCGACTTCCCTTTAAAAGCAAACAGTCTCCGTTTCTGGCTCACGTTGCATTTATTCAAGTATCACTGTACAAGTTGCATACTGGAACAAGCTGGTGCTTTGTCGCATTTAACTGTGTGCAAAAATTTAGTTTTAGAGTTTAGGTAGCATCGGCTTGATAAGGACAAACTTGCGCATTTGCACAAGCAGAACAATGAAAATAGAGAAAGAAAAAACAAAGCTGGCATTTTTCATTACACAATTTCAATAACTGCAAATGAATTATAATTAGTATGCAGACCCTAAATGCTAATATCAGCATCCTCACAATGAAGATTCTGACTAAGGAATATCTAGTATGTGCCTTAATCATTTTCATCACCTTGGTTTAGCAGCATAGCATGCTACCATTTGCTAACTTAGAGTACAGCAGAAGCTTGAATATATTTAATTAAAAAACAGAAAAAAAATCTTGCACTAGATGAAAGTCAAGTTAAGCAAAATCCAAAGGATTCCTGCTAGTTACCATGAAAATCTGCATAAAATTTCACAGCAGTCCAAATATAGTTAACTGTAGGACTAAAACTTTAAAATCCATGGTAGCGCAGTGAAAACGAATCCTCAGAAAACCCAATCTGACATCGCTCAAGTGATGTCACTTGACTTGAAAAAGCTCCCCTGAGCCACAGAAGACATTATACAGATGTTTTCACAAGCTGTGTGGTACAAACTATCAATAGAACGTTGACATTGATGTAGAAAATCTGTTGAGTGAACCTCATAAGTGAAGCATGCATTTATTAGATTCGCATTGGACCCGCCTTCGGCCTAGAACCCGTTTGGACCCCCTTCTTGCCTTCAGAACTGCTTTAACGCTTCGTGGCATAGATTCAACAAGGTGTTGGAAACATTCCTCAGAGATTTTGGTCCTTATTGCATCACAAAGTTGCTGCAGATTTGTCAGCTGCACATCCATAATTTGAATCTCCCATTCCACCACATCCTAAAGATGCTCTATTGGACTGAAATCTGGTGACTGTGAAGACTGTTTGAGTACAGTGACCTGACTTTCATTTTCAGAAAACCAGTTTGAAGTGATTTGAGCTTTGTGACGCAGCCGTCACAAGATGGGATCAGCAAAAAAAACTCTATGCTAGAGGATACTCAGTTGGTACTAAAGGGCCCAAAGAGTGCCAAGAAAATAACCCCTACACCATTACACCACCAGCAGGAGACTGAACTGTTGATACAAGGCAGGATGGATGCATGCTTTAACATTGTTTACACCAAATTTTGTCCCCACCATCCGAATGTGACAGCAGAAATCGAGACTCATCAGACCCGGAAACGTTTTTCCAGTCTTCTACTGTCCAATTTTAGTGAGCCTGTGTGAATTGTTGCATCAATTTTCTGTTCTTATCTGGCAGCAGGGTTACCTGGTGTGGTCTTTGGTTGCTGTAGCCCATCTGCTTTAAGGTTCAACATGTTGTGCACTCAGATGTGCTCTTCTGCATAACGTGGTTTTAAAAAGTGTTTTTTGGGTTACTATTGCCTTTTTTATCAACTTAAAGCAGTATGGCCATCCTCCTCTGACCTCTGGCATCAACAAGGAATTTTCACCCAGAGAACTCCCAGTCACTGAATATTTCCTCTTTTACTGACTATTCTCTGTAAATCCTGGAGATTGTTGTGTGGGAAAACTTCCAGTAGATCAAATGGTTTCTGAAATGCACAGACAAGTCCATCTGGCACTAGCAACCATGCCACAATCAAAGCTACTTAAATCTACTTTCTTCCCCATTCTGATGCTCAGTTTGAACTTCTGCAGGCCTACATGCCTCAATGCATTGAGTTGCTGCAGTTCAACAGGTGTTCCTAATGAAGTGTCCAGTGAGTGTATATGAAGCAGGCAACGAACATGTAAAACTGTTGTTTGATAGACAGAAAAAGGGAAGGAGTCCACACAACTAAAACTGAATCCAAAGGTATGCAAATAACTAAACCACTGCTTGGAGTCATCTTTGCCTGTTTTTTGTTGTGTTTTTGTTTGTTGGTTTGGTCCAACACCACAATAATCTTTCCGCATGTATAGGATTTTATTTGCTACTTTATCTGAGAGTAAGAGTAGAAATGTAAGGGAGTAAGATAAGTAAGTTTTTATACGATATGAATGTCAGAAATTCGTTTCAGTGATCTAATTCAAGTCTTACCAGCTGCACATCCACTATGATACAGCTAAAACAAATACAATCCACAAAGAGATCTCTGTCTCATGTGTTACTCAAGACAGGGACAGAAAGAGAACTGTACATAAATGGACTATAATATCAGAGAAAAATTATCTCCGCTTCTGCTTGTAGTGTTGATCAAATGAATGTATGGACCTCATGTAGTAACTTTGAGTGTGTGGCCATCCAGCTGGGAGATACCACGTCATTCATCATCTCATTAAAGAGGCTTATAAGTGTAAAGAAAATGGATAGTTGGACATTCTTTCTGCAGTCATCATTGGATGAGATTGCCAAGCGGGTGGGACATTCTGACTGTACTCTTCTGTTTATTGGCTGATGGTTGCCGTTGCCGGTGACGGCGGCTGATCTTGGAGATTGTGCACGGTCAGGTGCAGCAGTCAGTCAAAACTCTGGCTCCCACTCAGCGAGTTGGCGAGCCGCCCTGAACCGCTCACCCAAAGCCACAAGAGATACCTGCAATTTGTCACCCCTATAAAATAACATTCTCCATTTGAATTGACATTTAGAGGCAGAGGAGTTTTTGTTCCTACGGGGAATGACGTTAAACTCTGAATCTGTGTTTCCTACAAAACATTTTATTATCGAAGAAGAGCCCTCCTCCTCCATCCCCCTCCAACTCTTTGGCAGTTGGCAGAGAGGGAGGAAGGTTTTAAAGAAGACATGTAATCTTTCCTGGCTGTGAAGCTTTCATACAAGCTGGTGTAAAGACGAGCAGGAAGAGCCCAAAGGGGAGTGCATCAATTCTTTGTTTGACGAGAGGCTTGGCAGATTGCCAGGAGCTGATTTCTCACACCATGCATGCCACAGCACACCTCAGGCTTAGGAGACAGACTCATGGAAAGACTGACGAATTAAGATTTTAAAATTTCACTCTGTTCCATTCACAGATGTTAATCCTTCTGTCAGCTGTGACTATTGAGACACCATCTGACTTCTTATGCTGAATTAAACATTTTTCTCTAATTTATTTCTCCTGAATTCATTTCTTTCAAATATTTACTGTGCTGACTTGGATTATATTTGAATGAACTTGTAAAAATGTTAATTTTTAAACATTTTTCAGGTCTAGATTGCAGACAGTACTGACATACTGGAAGTAAGTTATCGTTCAGGCATCACACAGTTGCTGCAGATTTGTCGGCTGCACTTCCCAAAGGTGGATTATCAGACTGAGATCTGGTGGAGGCCATCTGAGTACAGTGAACTAATTTTCATGCTCAAGAAACTAGTTTGAAGTGATGTGAGCTTCGTGACATGGCACGTTATCCTGCTGGAAGTAGCCAGCTGGATGGACATGGTCAGTAAAAATACTCATAGGCTTTGGCATTTAAACAATGCTCAACTGGTTGTAAGAGGCGCAAAGAGTGCCAAGATACTGTCCCCCAAACCATTACACCACCTCCAGCCAGAACCGAGTCAGGATGGATCCATGCTTTCATGCTGGTTACACCTGGTTCCAGCCTCGCCATCTGAATCGAGACTCATCACATCAGGAAATGTTTTTCCAGTCTGCTCTTATAGAATTTTGGTGAGCCCGTGTGAACTGTAACCTCAGTTTCTTTTTATTAGCTGACAAGAGTGGCGCCCGTTGTGGTCTTCTGGTGATGTAGCCCATCTGCTTCAGCATGCCGTGCTTTCGGAGAAACTCTTCAGCATACCTTGGTTTTGTCAATTGTTTTTTTAGTTACTGTGGACTTCCTCTTAGCTCAAAGCAGTGTAAGTATTCTGTGTGTTTCTCTCTTTGCTTTCCTTTCTCTCTTCTCTCTCCCCTCACCCAAACATGTCGAGGCAGATGGCTGCCCCTCCCTGAGCCTGGTTCTGCCGGAGGTCTCTTCCTGTTAAATAAGAGCTCTTCCTTCCCACAGTCACCAAGAGCTTGCTCACACAGGATCATCTGATTGTCTCTAATACTGTAGAGTCTTTACTTTATAGTGCAAAGCGCCCTGAGGCGACTTTTGTTGTGAATTGGCGCTATATAAATAAAACTGAATTGAACTGAATTCTCCTCTGCTTCTGACATCAGCAATGCTTTTTTTTTCACTCAGAAACCTGCCAATTACTGGAAATTTTCTCTTTTTTAGACCATCCTCTGTAAACCCTAGACATGGCTGTGTGGGAAAATCCCAGCAGATCAGCAGTTTCTGAAATATTCAGACCAGCCCATCTTGCACCAAACAAGCATGCCACATTCAAAGTCCTTTAAATCACCTTTCTGCTGGGTTTGAACTTCAGCAGGTGATCTTGACCGGGTCTACTTGCTTAAGTGAATTAAGTTGCTGCAAAGCAATTGGCTGATTAGAGATCTGGATTAATGAGCAGTTTAACTGGTTTGCATAATGAAGTGGCCGGTGAGTGTGTGCACTATGGTTAACCTCATCTATTAGATTTTTTTCATTCTTGTCTGTTTCTAAGTGTGTTTTTTTTCTTATTTGTTTTTTTTTTTTTTTGCACTTTCAGACTAGTCAGTCAAACTGATTTTCTTGTCCTGTTTAATGAACCATTAAATGCTCACTAGAAACATCCTTAATCTAAAGCAAATTGCAGCAAAATATTGTATTTACAGGCTGATTAGCACTAGTCTGTGCACTATATATGTATTGCAGACAGCTGTCAGATCACAACCATCTTTGTAGTACATTACACATTATATAAAGTTAAAATTGTTTGTTATAAATACATTACAAGTTAAAAACAATATGGGTATGCCAGTGAGCCCTCGTCTTCCTCCAACTTTTGGACCACCTTACTCAGTACTTACGGATCATACCATACCAATCTAAAAGCTCAACCTTGATTTTTATCTCAGCTACACAATTACAAGCCAGACCGGCAAAGAAACATCTGCTAAAAATAATGGAAGTCGTCTTTTTAGTAGTTCCTGCCGTAGTAGGAATCTCCAGGAACGCTTTCTGCTATAACACAGACACACGTGCAGCCTCACATTGTAAAAACAGTACCAGCTGATCTGCTCAGTGCTGTGAATGCTGTCCTGCAAAGAATAAAATCTCTGAGAAAGGAAGGCAGTATCTCTGGTTAAATTTTGCCCATGTCCTAGAATTCTCATTAGTACTTACTGATTTGCACAGTAGATCAGTCACCATTCTGTCACTTTGAATGTCGTTACATTTGTTGTCATTCAGCTCTGAGTACTACATTATCTGTCAGACAACATGTAGATGTATTGCACACTAAGACAATTAGTATTCATAGTGTTAACGTACACATGACACATTTCCATCAACACATACCATCTCTAAGAGCATTTTTCTCTACAGCTTCTATTACATAAACTACTTTGCTAATGGTTTTGAATGCCCTTTATGCATTTACTGAGTCCA
Source organism: Etroplus canarensis (assembly GCA_015106775.1). Lineage (NCBI taxonomy): Eukaryota > Metazoa > Chordata > Actinopteri > Cichliformes > Cichlidae > Etroplus > Etroplus canarensis. The sequence goes on along the minus strand of VUQH01003819.1, from coordinate 2,468 downwards.
TGAATTTTAGGAGAATAACGTTTTGTTTTGAATTTTGCCTCTGTATACCACCAAAGTGGATTTTAAATCCAAGGATGTGATTGGACTGGAGACTTCCAGCTATAATTCAAGGGATTTCATAAAAGTGTTGCATGAACTCGCTGGGGATTACAGCCATTTTTAGACATAGTCCTCCATTTTCAGAGGTTTTAAAAAGTAATGGAACAAACATAATTTTAAATATAAAAATTAAGATGCTCTGCCAGGCCTTTACTGCAGCCACCTTCAATAACTGCTTGTTTGGCTCTCTCTGTCTTCAGTTTTGTCTTTGGAACGTGAAAAGCTGCTCTTCCGTTGGGTTGGGATGACTGGGGGCTGGCGTTGTCATTGAGGAATATCCCATGTCTTTGCCTAGAGAAACTCGTGGGTTGTTTTCACAGTGTGCTTTGGGTCATTTATCCATTTGCACCGCGAAGCACCATCCAATCAATTTTGCCGCATTTACCTGAATCAGAACAGAGCGCAGACCTCATCCTGTTACACAAATGAGTAAAAAAAGTAAAGTAAAAAGTAATTAGGTTCCACTGGCAGTCACACATGCCCTTGCCATAACATTACCACCACCATGTTTGACAGAGGATGTGGTATGCTTCAGATCATTAACTGTTCCTTTCCTTCTCCATACTTTTCTCCTCCCATCACTTTGGTTCAAGTTCATCTTGGTTTCAGCTGTGCAGGCTCTTTTAGATGTTTTCTGGGAAAGTCTAATCTGGTCTTTCTGTTCTTTAGTTTCAGTAGTTGTTTGCACCTTGTTGTAAGCCCTCTGTATTTACATTCACAAAGGCATCTCTTGATTGCAGATCTCAATCTGTCGCTCCAGACTGAGCATGTTCTTGACTTGGGTAGATGTTATGAAGGGTTTGTCTTAACCCAGTAAAGAATTTTGCAATCATCCACTTCAGTTGTCTTCCAGATCTTTTGGTGTTGCTGAGCTGGCCAGTCCATTCCTTCTTTGTAACATTGAGAGTTTCAGTGAACAGCTACTAAACGCAAGCCCAGCACTTAGAATCAACTCCAGGTCCTTTATCTGCTTAGTTTGTCATGAAATAATGGGGGAACCAGCCTCAGCTGACCATGGAAATGCTTGTTATTATTTTATGTTACTTTTAAACCTCTGAAAATTAGGAACTTTTTATAAAAAGGCTAACATGTGGACCTAAGTGTACAAGCAACATACATCCGATTGTACTGAATGGGTTTGCAGAATGTACTGTGACTTACACTTGTGCTGTATGTATACTCAAGTAGTCATCACATTGTGTTCCTGTTTTATATCTGGAATGTATGCTCACATATGTATTTACCTGAGAGCATTCAGGTGTGTGTCCTCCCTCCTGCCGGATTTCCTCTGCTGGAAGTAAACATAACATTTGCACAACTAATTATCTGGTTTATACTCACCATTTATCTACTTAACACATCTGCATTCTTCTTTTCAGTGGGAACATTCATGTGCCCTGGGCAACTACAATGAATGCCCCTTTAATACTAGGCAAACAAGGATGCCATGTTCCTAACTCACACCAAAACATACACAGGGACTTGTAGAGTGCAAATATACACTAGGTAGAAATGCGGAGTTTGAATTATTTTATCTGTGTGCTCAAGGTATCCACTACAGGAGGTTTCACACGCCCAGTGGCTCAACAGACCTAAGCTGACCCCCCTAGTGGCCCTAAACATCATGGAATTCTTTTTTCTTTTTTACATACACTAGGGCTGTTAACCCATAGGAACCCAGACCCATTTTTCCTTACAGGAAAATTATGGGGGATATACAACAGACCAAGAGGCCCACACAGCTGTAAAAAATGTAAGGTGTTTGTTACATGCATATCACCATGGGTTCTTATGGGTTAACCTTCATGTGTGGATGGCATGGTGACCTGTGGTCACAGACAGTGATTACTGGAAGTGTTCCTGAGCCTGTGCAGTGATTTCCATGACAGAATCATGCCTGTCTGCAATGCAGCGCTGCCTGAGGACCCAAAGATCACCAGTATCCAGGATTGGTGTTTAGCCATGAATCTGGAGATGTCTCCAGATTCTCAGAATCTTTTGATGACATTATATACTGTAGATAATGGAAAAAATAAAAACTAGACTTTTGGTAAAAAATCAAAACCAACTAAAACAACATTGTGTGTTCATAAAACTAACTAAAATAAAATAAAAAAAAATATACAGGAAATGTCATTAATTCTAGTCTTTGTCAGTTGGGTTAAATCTGGTCAGTCAGCCTGTCTGATGAGGCTTTGATGCATCTATTTATTGAGTCATGACTGTGACTCATCTGCCTTCACAATGTTTTGTGTTTGTATTGTAAGTTCTAATCTAAACATCTTAAATCTTCCCCTGACAAATACCATCCATATTATAATAATTAAGAAAACTATAAACTAAACTGAAACTAAACATTTTCAAACATT
>VUQH01003818.1:0-11305 GCA_015106775.1 Etroplus canarensis | reverse complement strand
GTATGGTTTGGAGATTGTGGCACTGACAAAAAGACAGGAAGCATAGCAGGAGGTGGCAGAACTGAAGATGTTGAGATTTTCCCTGGGAGTGACCAGGATGGACAGGATTAGGAATGAGTACATCAGAGGGACAGCTCATGTTGAGAAGTTTGGAGACAAAGTCAGAGAGGCAAGGCTGAGATGGTTTGGACATGTTCAGAGGAGGGATAGTGGATATATTGGACAAAGGATGTTGAAGATGGAGCTGCCAGGCAGGAGGAGAAGAGGAAGACCACAGAGAAGATTGATGGATGTAGTGAAGAAGGACATGCAGAGGGTTGGTGTGAGGGAAGAGGATGCAAGGGATAGGATGAGATGGAGGCAGATGATCTGCTGTGGCGACCCCTAACTGGAACAGCAAAAAGAAGAAGAAGATATCTGATGTTTGATTTTGGTGAATCAGTTTTAATCTCTGTTGAAATTCAAAACTGACAATCAAAACCAAAACTTTTAGAACCATTATCCTCACCAGTGATACAATAGTCATGAGGTTAAAAGAGGTGATTGGGTTTTTTGTTTAATGCTTGTTTGTTTTTTGTGACCCTGCCCTAGTTTACTCACCAGCCACTTCATTAGGTATACCTGTTCAATACCTCTTCAACTACTCTTTGTCATGTTCCCCTTTCCTCCAAGTTCAGACCTGCCTTCTTCTATCTGTGTTTCTGTTCTTGTGGTTCTTTCTTTTTCTAACTCTGTCTGGGTCAGGTGTGGACAGTAACCTACTATATCTGCTTAAATCCTCAGGTGTGGGCATATCTGGGGTGGAGTGTGGCTGCACACCTGTTTCCCATTCCTCATCATCTGGGTATTTAAGCCAACTCTTTAACACAAATATCTAATTAGGCAATCACATGGCAACAACTAAATAGATTTAGGTATGTAGATATGCTCCAGACAATCTGCTGATGTTCAAACTGAGAATCCAACCAGCAAGGAAAGAGGATTTAACTGACTTTGACCATGGCATGGTTGTTGGTGCCTCACAGGTTGCTCTGAGTACTTCACAAACTGCCGATCTGTTGGGATTTTCCTACACAAGCATCTCTAGGGCTTACAGAGAATTCTTAAAGCATGACTTTACTATTAATGCACAAGTAAACATATAAAATTATATTTTTCAAAATATGACAAACCTTATATGTGACATTATGTCATATATGCAAGTTTGCCTCCTATTGCAGTGAGTAAATCAAATAATGTCTGCAACAGAGGTGACATAGGTGACATAGACTGAAGGATGATGATTCATGGGCTGCTGAAGTGTCCCTGAGCAAGACTTTGAATTTCTGCCAGCTCCACAGGCAATGCTGTGCTGCTCTTCCTGCATCCTGCCCTGCTGCAAAGGGGAACAACAAAAGAGGCACTCCCTGTGGGAGATATAGAGGAGACTACAGGTAGTTGTAACACTGTCAGTTTGACCACACTGGAATCAGCAATGATGGCGTGATCAATATTTTACATGCTCACTTTCTTCTGGAGCTTGAGGGCAAAGTTCATCTTTGTGGGTCACACAGACAAAACAGCACACAAATAAAAGACAAGTCCACACTGAAGTCCCAAAGTTATATGTCTAAACAACATAGTTCGGGTGAATTTTGAAAATACCCTGAAGATATCAATTTTAAGATGATATGGCAAACTTGCTGGCAAATAATTGATGATATAAACAACATTAGCAATATTTGCATTTATTTGTAGTTGTGGGTCCTTTCACTCTTATAAATCTTCTTTTTTCAGCTCCTCCCTTTAGGGGTTACCACAACAGATCATGTGCCTTTTCCTCACTGTAGGCTTTGCATCCTCTTCTGTCACACCAACCCTCTGCATTCCTCCTTCCTGCAAACACCTCTTACCTCTCTCCTCCGCTTTTATCTTCGACCAGCAGCAGCATGCTTTCCACTGGCACCTGTTGGCCAAAAGAATCTGTGGCAGTCACTGACCACTCCAGTATGGAAATCTTACTGATAATCTGCATATTTGATTTGGCAAAGATTTTACCCCAAATGCCCCTCCTAACACAGCCTTCCCTATTTTTCTAGGCTTGGGACCAGCACTAGGAGCTTGCTGAATGGGAAGAAGGGGTAGAGGGTGCAAGAGGAAGAAAGGAAATCACAGAATGTTGGACTAAGACTGGATGTGCTTCTGTCCATCATGACCTTGTATAAGAAATTAAAAGGAAATAACTAAATAACTTTCATTTTTCCTGGCAGTTAACTGCCTTGACATTGCATACCAGCCTACTTTAATCACTTCATCTATATTAAGAGGAGTTTAACAGTAGCAAAGTCATTTCACTGGAGCACTTGGAAACACAGTGGTTGAACAGGTATGAATAATACTTTTTGTTGCCTTGTGGCACTAATTTGACACTTTATAGTATTCTTTCACCAGTTTTTGCCTTTCAGAAAAGCACATTCACTTGAACTGCACAGGTGAATGCCAGGTTCTGGTATCCACTTCTGAGGAAGAAAATCTGTAAGTCCTGAAAAATGAACAATGACAAATCTCTTGCCTGTTCTTGCAGAAGTGGCAGGCAATGGCGGCTTTGAAACGCCATACTTTTGGGGTGCTTTTGTATTTTTGAAAGCTCAATTTGAATAATAAGCTGTAAAGTGCTCTTTAATGGTTGGAATTCATAGTATTCATTCTCCAAAGTGATTAAGAAAAAAAAAAAAACCTTAAAAGTCTATCAAGTTGATACCAGTTAAAATCTCTTCTTTGCACAAATGAGACACATCATATATAAACATGCTCCTTATATAAGTCACAGGTGTAATCAACCTGAATGATAATTGTACCAGGTTAAAATATGTAAACATGTGTGGAATAAAAATACATCAGGGCTGATTAGAAGCATATAAAGAGTCAAGGCTAAACCAAGAAAATTAAGAAGCTTGTCCTCCATTTGCTCTATTTGGATTCATCTTGCAAGAGATAGCTATCAGCTCAGTGATGTAGGTAGGATTTATTTATTTATTTCCACCTTTTATTTATTTATATGTAGTTTTAAATACCACCCACGTCTGCTCCACATTCCTCTTGTCTCCTTACCCGTTAAGATCTAGGCACTGCAGCACCGCCGCTGACAGTCTTTTACCTTTGTGATTCATAGATCCAAAAATCTTACATATTGCATATTTACTCCTCTAAGTGTGAGTTTATGCAGAGAGTTTATATATATAAAGATGGATATTTAAAGGTGGAAAATGAGATCCTGAATATACCAAAATACCTGCATCAAGAAAAATGTGTGCCACATGTGATCAGTTCCAAAAGGGAAATTTAAATCTCCATATTTTATCTGGCTTAACCATGGCGGACATTTTTGTCTTTGGTTATAAAAGCAGAAATCAGACATCTTTAAAGCAGTCCATGATCATTTGGTGAAATGTTTAAGATTAAGGGAAATGCTCTTCAGTTTTTTAAAAACTCCTAATAGCAATCTGCTGAGCTGCAATGGAAATAATGACTGATCATGATAACTAATCATACCTGCAAGTTAAATTTAATACATGCAGACTGGGTCAATTATTCAAAAACACTCCAGGGATTATGATTAAACATTTCTGCTTTCACAATGAGTGAACCACAGAGCGACATTGCCTGTGCTCTCTTGGATCAACTTATGTCTCAAATGCTGAATTACAGAAACCTCTGAAGAGGCAACAGAGGAGATGAATCTGCACTGCAGCTTCCAAAAGGCTTCCCTCTGCAACATATCTTTATTTAGAACAGCAAGAAATCCACATTAAAAAATCAGAGTTTTGGAGAAACAAAAAGAGAGACATGAACAGAAAACAGAGAGACAGACAACCAGACAACCAACTTGAAGACAAGTAGGTGATATTATGTCAGTATTTTATTCTTCTAGAGCAAAAATAGGTATAATATTTTTTTACTTTGCTCAGAAACAGAACTCATTTTTAGTGCAGAATCGAAGCAGAATCACTTGCTGAACAAGGACATCTATAGGTCACATATGATAATGCAAAAAATTATGACAGACTGAGTGTCCCTTCGCTATTTTAAAAATACACCTTGAGAATAAAATGTTGCTTTTAATAATACATTTTAAAACATGAATTAGCAATGCTTTTCAGTTGTTTTTACATATATAACATTAATAGCCTGACTGCGATTGACTAATACACAAATTCTCTTTTGGGATATTATTACAAACTGTCCCTGTCTATCAAAATAAAAGGTCAGTGGAAAAAAACAGTCATCTCCATCCTTCTTTATGGGTCACAACCTGCTGTCCCTTCCACTCATGTCCTCATGGCTCACAACTTGCATGACAAAAGTGATTCTTGTCCTCCGATAAAATCTTACTTAGATTGGAGGAGCTAGGATAGGGAACACTAGCCTTCCTTAAGCTGTTGTTTTTCCCAAGGGGATTTGGAAGGATTTTTACACTCAAAACTGAATGGCACACTTCAGTAGGAGGAGCGGACATGCATGGGCTAAAGCTACTTAGTCAAAATGGCACATTAACTGAAAAATGTTCTTTGATGTTTTTCAAGGAATTAAGTTGCATAAACACAGCATGAGTGTAATTGTTCACTTAATTCAGGAATATATCAGAGGACACACCCAAATTGGCTCTGAATGTGCTTTTGTGTATGTGTGTATGTGCATATGTGTTTACTTTTCCCCTTTCCTACTCACAAGTTACGTCACACACTACAAAGACCACTTGATGTCTCTCAAGGCTCTTATTCAACAAGAAGCACTGAGGCGCCCTTTTCAGGAATGCTCATTTGTCTCATCATGCTCAATCAGTACATGTAGTGGTTTTGATTTTGATTCAAGAGGCTGCTTTGACCTTTCAGACCTGAGCAAAAAAGATGAAGGCTTCTAAAGCTTACAATATTAAATACTGCTCAATAAAGTTTGAAGTATTTGCTGCTGAGCTATTATACAAACTTTATGTTGTGATCTATTTGCTTGAGTAATCTAAGAAAAGATTTATCTCTGAGGTTTGTCAGTGCTGAGTCAGAAGCTGCAGAAATAAAAACTGAGTTTTCATTTTTTGTATGATTGTGCACATAGACTTCCTCTGTCCTGGTAGAAGCAAATGATGCTTCCAATCAAACCTCAAAGCATTTTCTCTTCAGTATAACCCCAATGTTAAACAAACTACAGTCTTTAGAGCACTTGACAGTTTGTGAGATGAATTAATAAAGGAACACATTCTTTTTTCCAACCACATCCCAGTAGATCTGTTTAATGACAGCTGTGGATATTTAGACGTCCTTCTTAAACAGAATTATTTCAGTTCTGGTGGAGCCCGCTCCCGCAGTTCATTACTATTGCATGGCCCATGGCCACTTTTACTCATCAAGACAGCATTACATTATTTACAAACTGGAAACAATTGAGGCAGCACTGTACTATCCGACTGGGAGTCAGACGTTAAAAACCTGATCCTGAATTATGAATGAGTATTTCATTTACTATGCCATGTTACATTAAGCACCTTTAATGGTGATGGTGAAGGTGTGTGTAAGGGACTTTTCTTGGACTGTTTCTGGAAGAGGACAAGAAGGCAAATTCAGGACAAGAGTTTATTTGACTTGTTCTGCTCAGGCATTGGGTAAAAACATACTTACAAAACCTAATGGGATTGAAGGATTTCAAGCTGAGCCTACAGTGCTGTAGGGACCTCAGAGTAGAAAGGATGGGCAGACTGACAAAGAGACAGACTGAATAAATGGCTGACTGAAGACAACGTCAGTAAGATTACCTGATAGAGCGACTGAGGAGGCTGAGTTAGCCAGACTCTAATGGCCTAACTTGTGATTAGGATTCCCTCCACTAAGCGATTAAGGTTTGATATTGTAAATCAAAACCACACACTAGCTCATGACACATTTTCTTGCACCATTCTCCTGTTACATTTGATTAATAACCAAAAATTAGATGGAAATAATAAGATTTTTATTTTAATGATGTAATACATCTACTAGTGGTAGACACAGGCCAATATTCCCCACAGTCCCTTCAGTTTGAATCTATTTTAAAAGATTTCCCTCCAGGTCCACTTTCAAGCCAGCTACCCCGTGCTGGTTCAGATTTACGTCAGTGTTAGGGATGGTGCTCGTTCCTCTGATCTTTTCTGTCAGAGGGGACATGTATACAGAGGATCGTAAAGGGTTGTTGCACCAAAATCACAAAAAAACATATTTTGCATATTAGTTTTGTGTATTTCAAGTGTTGGTTTTTACTACTGTTTCTGATACCACCCCGATAGCGGTAAGGTGAATGGAATTACAGGTGATGGTTAACACATGGTGCCATCTATTCTGGGTAATCAATCTTACCTGCTGGTGGTTCTATAGGAAAAGATGGGAGATCCCTGAAGCCTGCAAGATTCATCCTGTGGAAACCACAAACATTTATACAAAATTTTATGGTAATCCATCAAATAAATGTAAAGATACTTAAATCTTGGTCAAAGTGGCAGACCTTAGGTTTGGCCAACTGACTGACTTTGACTGCAGGGACTATATATAATCTCACATTTGTTGCATTAATGTTGTTTGGATCCTTTAAAACAAGATGATATAGCTCTTCAAACATCTAGATATAAAATAAATGTTACGGAAATTAGGTACATATTTGAAGCATTAGGTCAGATACCCGCCAGTAGATAGGCATCACAACTACAAGTTTTCAGAATTGTGTTATCTTTTTTAAAAAACCAATGCCAATACACCAAGACTGCCCTTCGGGAAACTGCAAATCACCTGTGATGGTATCACAGGCATTTTGAAAAAAATATCTTTCAACTTCAATAGATTACAGAACTGAGGAGGGAGCCAAGGCTGCCATAAAAAATCAGTTTTTCACCTAGTTCATTTGTTTACTATTTCCAGAGAAGTAGCTTTTAATGTACTGCTATGCCGCTACTCATGGCTTCTGAGATAATGTAATCACAGTATAAGGATACTTATACTGTGCAATGAATTTTGCTTGTGCAAAATCAAACCTTTAAGATTGCCAATGTCAGCATGACAACATCAAACCATAATGGATATTTAAAAATTACTCTCACTCACACACTCTCTCTCTCTCATCACAAGTGTTTACTAAGCTCATAAACCGTTTTGGGAAGTAATCTGTGAATGTTTGACTTAATAGATAGTTGAGAGAAAGGAGTAGAAACAAATAAAAACACACTGATGATTTCACTTTTTCTCTTGAAAGAATTTGCTGCTTCTTATTTTGATGAATCTCAGTCAGTGATGTCAAACAGCACAATTAGCATACATCTCAGTGATTAGATCACATCAGCCGCCTTGGAGCTGTAACTGTGAAGATGAAATGTTTGAGCTGCACAGTCACGTAGGGTAAAAATGATGGATACCCATTTTACTCAAGAAAATATGATATGTAGGAAGAGAAATTACAACTTTGGCTTAATTGTCTGGTAAATGTTATTAAAGAAAGAACTGATAGCTGCAGATGCAAAAAACAGTTGGGGTGCTTTGCTTACAGCTACAATGAGCTGAGGCTTACTTTGACAGTTACAAAACTGATGCTATATGAGAGGCGTGGTGAACTGAGAGATTGAGCTCATCAAAGCACCAGAGGTTCACAAAGTTCCTGAGTTGCTGTAGTTGACACATTTGAGTTGAGCTGGGGCTACAATATTAGCAGGATATGGCTGCAGTGAAGGGCGGGGTCCTGCTGACTAATGTACTCAGAGGTGGGGGAGCTGTTAATTGCCATGCAACATCTTAGTTGCGGGAGCATAGAGCACTTGAGGGACTGAGGCAGTTCAAAGAGTTGGGAGTGTGATTGCAATTCAATCAAAGTACAAAATGATGGCAGGCTGGCCCTTGACCAAAAACAGATTGAAGGCAGGTATGTCATTAATTACACATTGTTCATTTAGTTCTGGCAGTGGACTTTTTGTCTTAGGTAAATTTGCTGTTTGGAACTGCCAAGCTCATGTGTGCTGAGCTTCATTTGTAAAGCTCTCTTGTTTTGGATACAGTGTGTGGCCCGCTGAGACGTGTGAGCGGCAGGGATCCTGCTGTGAAAAGTGAAGTCCATACTGCTCTATTGGCTGTGCTTTTGCAGACCTATGAGGGAACTCCATTTCTCGTTAAGCAACAAACCACCACCTGTTCTCATTTCATCTCTCCCGTCCTCGCTGTGTCTCTTGGACCACTGGTGAAGGGCAGACACCCAGGTACTCCATGAGGAATGGAGGCAAGTTTCCCATTCAAAACATTCCCCATCCATTTCCTGATGGCTGCCACCTGTTCTCCCACCCTCAAACCCCACACCCCTCCCCAACACCATGCCACATTCACACACACACACAAAGACATGCACATACAAATACACACTGCTCCTGTGTGAAGGATGGGCAGATTGTCGGACGGAATGAGAGTGCATTGTCAGTGTCACAGGGGGCAAAGGAGAGAAAGAGGTGCGACTCTGTGCAATTGATGCGCCCCAACTTCCAGATGCCACTCTTTTTAATGACATAATTATGACTGTCTTATGACTCCCCTTGGCCTTCAGTCATTGCTTCAAGCTTTGCAATAGACACTAGCAGACATGCACATAAACACACCATTCCTGTATATTATAATTACTCTTATTGTTCAATGTCAGAGTACCTATGCTACTGTAATTTTAAAGATGTCTTTCTGAAATTTAGCTTATAAGTATTTCAGATGCATTTCCTCCAGCTGTCCAATAATATCACAAAAAATAGCACAACAGCTGAAAGAAAATCACATTTTAATCATGTAAAATATGAAGAATGAAAGGGTGTCACAAAAAGAATGGCTTTCTTGAAAGATTATCAATCAAATATCAAAGTGGCCAGCTTCTTCTTTGCTGACACCCTGGAGCTGAGGCCATCTGGAATAGCCATTTTCTAGTCATTAACCAGGCTTGCTTCTCACATATTTAGAGTTTTTGCTCCTTCCTGAAAGAGTAGCTTAAACTGGTAACTTAATCGTTACCTAGACAAACAATTTGTTTGTCAAATCTGTCTTTGCATGCTTTGGAAGAGATATAGCTTCTAGAAATGGATCATGATGAAAGGCGATCCAGAGGCATACAGCAGAACAGTGTGAGACACACGAAATGGTAGTTTCCAAGTCGAACATCTACAAACATACTCTCTGAAAATACATAGGAAATTGTGAAGAATGATCACAGTGAATACCATGATGAGCTGTTGTTTCAGTGGAGGCCCACTAATGATGAAGGCAGTCCTGTCACTAACAGGGCTAATTGGGGTTCAGAGGCTCTGGATGTATGATAAATGGAAAAAGAGAGGGTCTCAGTGGTGTGTGGCACTGCTGGCATGAGATGACAAGCATTAATAGAGCTGAACCTTTCACTCTGAGCTGAACGACATCTGTAGCCAGCAGGTAACCTCAGCTTTATCATTATGAGCTAGACCTGCTGATGCTCTCCTGGCATGACAATTTAAAGCGATATATATGTTTGCTGGCTAATTCAAGCTGTCAACATCATCCCTGTTTGTAGGTGAAAAATGGGTGCACCACGCAGTGCACCAGATGGCAAGAGCAGATCATCAATCTGAGACAGGAGACACTTGATAGATGGATTCTCCAGAGTAAACAGTTTCTAACTAAGAACCATGCTGAGAAAAAAAACTGAGGAATGTAACAAACACATTCTATTTTTAAAAATTTTCTCCAAAAGTCAAAAAAGACACAAATAGATTGCTATGACACTTAAACTAGCATAAAAGGTAACAGTAGCCAAAAATCAAGTAAATACACATCTAAAAGGCAAGTAGTTACAGTATAAAGAGTTCATTAATGTTAATAATATTGCTCTGTTGTAAATGTGAACATGAAGGGGTTTCTTGAGTGATGAACATAGAGCATTATTGTCTAACTCCATTTCCAGTGGAGTTTGGAGTTGGAGTTTTGCTGCTGGGTGGGGACCTCTGATACGTGAACCAAATGAGAGAAAACATACCCTAAAGCCTGTCACAGACCATTTCACATAGTTGAAAAGAAATATTGTGTTGTTCAAACTAGAAATGGTAGCAAGTTTGAAGCTCTTGAGCCAAATGTTTTTGGGTGCAGCAAGAAATCCCTAAAATGAACAAAAACATATGAATAAACAAAAACAGCTGAGGAGCAAGATTTTTTCACATTGGAAGCAGGTCTGGTTTCTGTGTTTGTAGGCTGCCTACTGACCAATTAACTTGGAAAATAGTGTTCCAATTCCTATAAGATCCCACACACTTTATCATAAGGCTAGTACAAGGGTGTCTACTTTTTATAGATCCTTTAGACCAGAGGTGTCAAGCATATTGCCTGTTGGCCAAAACTGGCCCACCAAAGGGTTCAATCCGGCCGACTGGATGGGTTTGGAAAATGTGGAGATTTCAAATAAGGTGGACATTAATTTTTGGACCTTTAGCTGTATTTTCATCTGTTTACCGTTTTCTTACTGACAAATATTTTACATATAATAAATTTGGTTTCATACACCAAAGTAAGAAATCAAGAAAGAAAATTAGTTTTTTCTTTATTATTTAGTATCCAAATTAATAACAGAAAAGTTCTTCTGCTCACTATTTGCAATACAATGGTGTTTACATGGTAAAAATAGGGCATTTTCTGTGACTTCACAGTTAATTGCCATTTTTAATTACAAGTTAAAGTCCTTTATTTTTTCGGAGGAACAATTTAAAAGTAGTTATCAGGCAATCAGTTTACTGGGCTGGCCCACTTAAGGTGCAGTTCAGAATCAGAATCAGAATACTTTATTAATCCCAGGGGAAAATTCCTCACATTACAGACACTTCACTAAGTACAAATAAATATAAATATGAAGATAGCAGTACAGTTAAGAAGATATAATATGAAAAAACCTTATATACAGAGAGCCAAGAAGTATGTATACAGCATGGTAGTAGGTAGGTAGTAAGGGAGGAGCTGTAGCATGTAATAGCCACAGGTAGGAGTGTCCATAATGATAAATCTGAGTTGCATTGTTATTACACAGCTATTATTACAAGTTATAATAACAGATATACATAAATGAAATATAGAAATGAGTGGATGTGTGTGTGTGTGTGTGTGTGTGTGTGTGTGTGTGTGTGTGTATATATATATATATATATATATATATATATAGTATATAGTTTATAAAAGGTGAGGTTAAAAAAAAGTTGAGTTTCATGTGGCCCACAATATGAAATGAGTTTGATACCTGACCTGATTTCAGTTTGGCAGATCTGTCCTTCAAGGTA